>PVKM010024298.1:0-20617 GCA_004027735.1 Carollia perspicillata
AAAAAACCTCTTGGTCCTCCCACTCATCAGCTAAAAAGGGAGGCCGGCGAGACAAAAGACGGGGAGGAAATGAAGCTACTTCTCCGTCGGCATTGCGCTTGGAGGTGGGGGAGCGGGGAGAGCGGGGCCCGCGGCGCGGGCGGCGCGCAGGGTTTGCGAACGAACCCCGAGAAGGGGGAGGTGGGGAGTGGAGGAGGGAGGAAGACAAACATCTGGGGACTGGACCATATGCTGAAGCTTTGTCGTGTCCTTCAAAGTTCGGCTGCCCTTGAAGTGATTTGTCAGGCGGCCCACGGGTGACAGCGAGGATGTTCGACAGGGAGCGGGGGTGGGAGGCGCGGGGTGGGGGGAGCAGAAAGGGCTGGAAAGGAAGAGAAGAAAGAGGCAGAAGCCGAGGAAGATGGAAAGGGGGCGTAAAGTAACCCCACTGCCCGAGGAAAAGAAGAAAGAAACCCGTATCCGCGGAGGCGCGAAGCCAGAGTAGGGGAAGCGCGGTGGTTCCAGGGGACCGAGGCCAGGACAGCGGGAAAGAAGCAGGAGGAAAATAGAGGTTATGGGAAAAGAAAGCCGAGCAGACAGGAAAAGAAAAAGAAAAAGAAATAAACGGGAAACGAGGAAATAAACCGAAGATAGTCACTGAGGTGTCCTGCGAAAGGAAGCATGTCTCCTCTTTTAGGGAATGTGGCTTTGAACTCTCCCCACCCCCTCGACATCCCCTTTTTTCTTTCTCTTTTGCCTGCCAACCGCTGGACTGATTAGACTGTAATTAAGGCCATAAAGCCCTCAGATTATCCACCTGTTTATTCACTAAAGTCGGGGTCTCATCAAGCAAATTAGCTGCTTCCAGGCTCCACATTGGGCCTCTTGCTCGCCTGATTAATGAAGTTTATTGGGAGCTGTTAAAAGCATTAACTGGAGAAAATCTCAGCAATTCGTCATATTTAAGGGATGGAAATTAAATCTTGCTATGCAAATGAGAAAAAAATTTCCAACCATCTTTCGGGGTGCCTATCTGCAGCTTATTTTTCCTTAAAATTCTGTTCAGCAAATAGGCATGAAAACATAAAGCCATTATTTGGACCTGAAGGTATCAGAAGGTGTTCAGTGCCACCTTATCTGGCAGGGTGATGGGGAGCGGAAAAGAAAACCTAAGAATACTCCAGTTCCCAGCCTTGTTAGGACACTCAGTCACAAAGCCAACTCCCACAAGAAACCCAATTTTAAAATTAAAGTTAATGTATCTATCCACAGCACGATATTTGGGAGTTGTCCTTCAAGGGGTTCAATATTTGATTTGGGGGGAGGGTGTGTGATGAAATCAACAGCCAACAGAGAGAGGGGGGAGTTATGTAAGTGCCCCAAGGAAGGTGCACATAGGAAAATAACAGTTGAGGGACATGAAAAAGCACCCCAAATAAATCAATATTCTCATGACACGGCTATGGGGAATGTCTCTGTGCCCAGGGCTTGTCAGTGTCTGTCACCACTGTGGTTCTTTGCACGGGGCTGGGAAGGTGTGACTAAGGAAGTAAGTAGGGGAAGTGGGGGAAATAGAGCCACGCGGAAGGAGGAAGTGCAGTGCAAACTGCAAGTAGAATCCAGATTTGGTCATGTATACATGTAGTTGCTTGGAGAGATCATCGCCACGCAAATGTTTATTAATAGTGGCAATCACAGGCGGGAAGGGAGAGGGATTTCAGGATATTAGTTATTCCTGAAAAGACCGAAATCTTGTCTACAAGAGTCACAAAAGCCCATGCGTGCAGGTCTCGTATTCCAACACACCATTGAAAATAAAAGTGTATGATGAACACATTTCGGTCGATGCAAAGCTTGCAGTAATGTCAAGGTTTGTTTTTAAAATTTTAAAAAGTGTTTTCAAGAAACAGTTTAAGGATGACTGCAGTTTGAAATGTTTGCTTAACTGTTACATTCTATGTTTGTTAAAGGACAGTGTTGTATGTTATGTCGTTCTAATAAGACGTATAACATATTAGAGTATGTAACACGTAAGTGCTACATGAGACAAAATGGATGGGCAGAGCTAGTAGAAAATTAGATAATTTTTAAGGATAGTTATCTTACCATGATACTCAACTCTATAGTTCAGTCCTAAAATAATGAATGGATTTTTATAGATTTTCTCACTAACATTGGTCTTCAAAATAGACTTTCTAGATCATTCTATTTTATTTTTAAAACTCAGTGTTGAGATTTATTAATTTCTGTCACCTTAATGAAGTCACAGTTGGCTAAGGAAAGTAACAGTAATCATTTATATTAACATTTCTCTTTTAAAAATTCAAAGAAATTCCACTTTATATAGCCTTCCCCATGGGTGAATATAATATAGCTTTGGGAAACAAACAAAAAAAAAAAACAAGTAAATTTGACATCTGGAAAATTCAATGACAACATCCAAAAGCATAAGCACCTTTGAAACATCATCTTCATTTGTCTTAATCTTTAAAAACCTTTAAATAATTTACTTACTGTCTCTGCAAAATCCCAGTATGTTCCATACGTGAACCACAGGAATCCCCTTCTGTTTCTTTCGATGCTGTGGGTTCCATTTCTTGGCTTATAACGTGATGATTTTGTAACAGATGAACTGTAAACCTTTTTATTTAATATTGGTGATAAAATAATCATTTAAAGTAGTTTTGGTTAATGACTAAAATTTCTTGATAAATGTATCTGAGACTAGCCACTAAATTATTCAGAATGCATGTTATACTTATGTTCTAATTATTAAGGGATTGTTCAGTAAAAAGCAAATCTATAAGCTGAATTCATTTCTTCATGCAAATGCAGAGTTAAGAGGACTTATTTCTCCTATAATTTTGGACTAACTTGAATAAAACACAATTATTTTTGTGCTGAAAATTGTTCATTTCTCAGGTGTTGGCTTTGCCATTAATATTTGACTTAAACACATAAACGAGAGAAGAGAAACGGGTAAATTCTATAAGGACATTTAAAAGCACATTTTGTAATAAACAAAATTTTAGGAAATATTTTGTCTCACATTTTAAAAAATCAAAACATTTAAAAATGGCATTGTGCTGGACTTAGAGTACCACTCATCACTGTATCACGTGCTCCGCAGTCCATTTAAAATGTGAGTAATTTTGTACAGAACTAATTTGCCTTTAGAGTTGTCTGGCCACACAGAGGTGGGTTTTGAGCTACAAACTAGTGGGTATCAATTATTGTCATTTGTATTTCTGATCTCCAGAGTGGTATGGATAAAGAAGGTCAAAACGGTCCCTGATGAAAAGAAACTTTTAACACATTTGGAGAAGTTAATGAATTAGATTTCCCTTCACTTGAAGATATTAGGATTGGGAGCTAAGACTCCCATCAGCCAAATCAAGAATATTCACAGTTGACAGGAAGACGCAAAGTTTCTTTTTCCCACCAGATACATGCCCTCCCGTAGCTAGAGATGGTCATTCACAGGAATGATTGTATTAGCTTAAAATATGTATGTTTCATAAGCAATAAACTTTAAGTATACTCAACCTAATTTTGTGGTATTTATTTCCTGTAGCTCTTCAAAATGCTTTTGCTTCTTGCAAAAGTATCCCTTTCACTTCATAAAACGTTTTTGCCACTGTGAAGAAAATTGCAATGTTAATAAACCATAATTATTGTTTTTTAATCTTTGCAATAAAAAAATGAAAGTTCAATGAAATGAACAAAACTAGAAAACACTCCCCTTTTTTCTTTAATAGCCTTTTAATGATTTATCAAGTGAAAAAATGCCACTTCAGCTTGCCTTCAATAATCAGTACTCCCTTCACCAATCAGTCTCTATTTTATTGAATATTCAACATATGCGGATGGAAAACCAGCTCCGCCCAGGCGTTTTTAGGACCTACTGCATTTTTATCAAAGCACCCCAAAGCAGAAAGTGTGCTGCATGGTGAATACAAGTAACTGGCTTTAAAATATTTTCTGTTTATTTTCATAGAATAGCATATGCAATAAAGTAGTATAACATATACCTTTAAAGAAAAGCCAGCTCGTCCCTAATATTCAGCAATTAGTACACTCACAATGCTATCGTACATTTCATATTTTGTGTTCTTAGAACTCATGGCTTCTCTGCAGACATTTAAATTTCAAACTGTGTTTTAGTCCCTTTGATGCTTTAAAATTAGTAATGGAAAAATAGGCACAGAAAGACAGTAAAATTGATAATCTTTTCATTCTCAACTAGGCAAATAATGACTCAAATGACATATGTTTTATTATTTTATATATCCAGGGCAACGTTTTGAGGCTAGAAAGGTCAGTACTGGGATTTTGATACATGGTATGACCTAATTCTTTCACATTTTGCAGAAATCCAAAGAGGGAAGGGGGTGTCTCTATCTTTTTTTATTTTCTTTGATGTAAGGCTAAATCACAACAGCTACAATGCCTTCCCATAATTGTAGCGAGGTCAGTGGATATGAAGTATGGAATGAATCAATTATTGTAAGCCGAGCCGCTGTGTATATCACTGAATGCCAAAACAAACTCAGGATCACAAAAGTGAACATTTGACAAGCATTCAAGATTTCAATGTAGTCTCAATAATGAGGATTAATTACCAACTGTGGAGTAAAAGCAGTTTTATTCGCTCACTAAGGAATATGTTCATATTCATAGCCATTAAGAGAGGTCAGATTGAATGAGGTTTTAACAAAAGGGACATCTAAGTAACAGCATTAAAGGTAAAAATTGATGATGAATATGTCTAGTTTATGTTAAAAAGACAAAGATTCCAAAAGCATATTTCATGAAATAGCAATACATCTGTGATTGAGAAACAACTGTGTTAACCATGAAAAAGAGAGTCTTTTTTTTTTTTATATTTTTATTTTAAGCTCTTAAAAAGTAAAGCAATCAGGACAACCCATTGTCTGTCTTAGCAATTCTTGGAATTGAGGATTTTTCAGGGAAGAACAATAGAATGCGAAGTTTTAACAGAACCAAAGAACATTAATTTACTGTTGGTAACACCGCCAAGAGGCAGACAGGTTCTAACAGGGCAGAGAGACTGGGTTTGCATTAAGACAGTCCCCTCTCGCACGTTCCAGCAGGGTCTCTGTGACTCTTTCTTGTCCTTTCCTTTCAGATGGCTGTCTTTTGTTAATTTGCAGTAACTAGTGGTTCAGTAACTTTACAATTTACTTTTGTAGGTGGCAAGTCAGAAACGCCAACGCTACTGCTGTATTTATGTGCCCTTACCAATTTCCTAACACACTTTAATGCTTTTGCTTACGATGGGGTTTAAGTGTTGTTGTCTTTAAAAAAATTATGATCGAAACAATATTTTCTTTTCTCTGGTTTAATCTGCTTCAATCGCATGCTTCCTAAAATTATTTAGGTTCTTTATAACATAGAATTATATAGTAATTAAACCAATAAACATGAAGCTTAAAATCTTAATGTACACAAAGTTGTAATACTAATGTTCTTCAGTTATTTTTAACTGTTGTTTCTTAGACTATATTTCTATTTAATTTTGAGCATTATATACAGAAACCAAAATCATGATTCTTTAAACACTTGAAATGGTCTTATTAAATTCAGTATTCATAACACTTTATGTAACTCAGTAAAAGGATAAATTTATATTTTAATAACTTTTGTTTATTTGAGCCATAGTATATACAAAATTGAAAGAAAATGTAGCACTCTGATGTTTATTTTTTTGACAATTCAGATTGTTAAATTAAGTATGTTAAATCAAGTTATACTTATTTTTCTGAGAAAATTAGAAATTTTGGCATAGTTTTTTAATGATATTTGTGACAAAGTAACACCCATGTAAAAGTTAGATTATATGTAAAAAAACCCATAAATATTATTTTCCCACCAGTTTTCCAATCAAAAATTAACTATTTTGATATTCTTAAATTTTAATTTTCTACTTCTCTACATTTTGTCTTAAATATAACCCTACTTTTGGCACATATATATGTCATTTTTATCTTCAAACTAAGGCCTCTATTACTGATGCCCATGCATGACCATAAACAGATAACTCAAAATAAATACAAAACTCACACGAATGAAGTAAAAGAGGAATACTTACATAAAGACTGTACATGTATGCCTGAAATAACTAAAACCAATGTCTACACATGCAATTCAGGTTCAAGTTTTTAAGTCGTGTGCTGGAGTTGAATAAGAGAAATGATTTTGGATAGCGAACATCTGCAAACAAAATGGTAATGGTGTGTGCACTGTGCTGAAGGAATTTAAATTTGCAGGAGAAGTCTGACATCTGGTGGCACTCAGGAGGAGCATCAGAAGAGAAGGCCCCTTCTGGCTCGTTACAGTAAAAACCCAATGCAAAGTTGTTAAGAATATTTTTTCTATCTTTTAGACACTACACACAACATTTTTGCTTCCTTCTAATTATTTTACCATGCATCTTCTTTCATATTTCCATTTCTTAAGTATGGTTTGTATTAAAGATATTTTGAAAAAATAGGATAAAAATATTGGTTTGCAGTTATTTTCAAAATAATAGTGATGTGCACTTAGAAATAGCTTCATACTTATCAAAGTGGTTTATGGGGAGCTATCTATATATTACACCTTTAAAATCAAAACGGACCTTTTCTAAATCTTCCCTATAAACAAAGGAAAAAAATAAAACTTCACCAAGAAATTTAAAGTCACTTTTACCAAAGAACAAGAAGGGCAACCTAAAGATTTTAAACTTTCATTGAAAGTTAATCCTAGTTCCTGATAAGCATTAAAAAGATAATATATAGGACAAAAGCACTGAGAAGTAATACCCTCTGGACCCATAAATGTACCTTTTATTAAATGGTCCAAAAAAATCTCAAAATTTGTTCAGCATACTCTGTCCTAAGACTAACAGCCCAATGCAGTAAAATATGTTTATACTATATAAAATCAATGCTACTTAAATTATGCAGTAAGTAAATCACAATAACAATTTAAAAATAAAATTAGCAATAGTGATATTTCATAAAGTAGATTTTTCTAAGATCTATCCTCTTATAATTTTAACATGGCCCTCAAATAATTTTTTAAAAATATTGCTCTATCCAAGAAAGAATAGCTTTATTTAAACCCTTCCATTTAGAAACATAAAACTAAGAATTAATTCAGAATTTAGCATCTGTTTCCACATATTCCAAGTGAAATAAAGTAGCCAAAGAGGAAAGCTTTTGTATAGCTAACAACGTTCCTGAAAAGATTTGCCCAAACTGTTTAATTGTAGGTGGTTTTGAAAACATCTCCCAGTAATTGCCTAAGTCCCTTTTTTCTTAGTGTTAAGTAGTGAAGTCTTAGTGTTAAACTGGTCCTTTCGGATGTGGCTCTTTGACATCTTCATCCAGGAGACAGTGACAGATAAGCCGTAGATTCATAAGACCATCATCTGGCTCTTCCCCAGGTCCCCACAGCGGTGCAGACTGTACAGGGTGACAGATGACCCTGCTGGTTGGTTATGGGTCTTTCTCACTGATGTCATATGTATGTATAGTTCAGGTGACTGAATCCATAGTTTTTTGTGCGTTTGCTGAATGAACTTACAGGTGGATATTTCAGACACTCGGAAACACTCAGAAGTGTGACGGGAGGGGTCCCCCTGTCCTACTGCAATCAGAGATGCAAAACCGTTTCTATCAAATTATTTCACAAATTGAAGAGAATCTTGAAAGAATTTTTTTTTAAGTGGGAAACATTTCCACTAATAGCACAGAACATTGCCCTGTTCCTATGGCCCAGGTATTCCAGGAATACCATAGCTTACCCTCCTTGAGAGATACTTTTTATATCAAACAATTCTTACATTCCTACATTAAATAATTCTCAATGCAACTACATTATGTTTGAAAACTTTCTCTCCAAGTACTTTGAAGAGAGTTTTCTCTCAGTAGACCCTTGTGAATGAGTAATGCAAAGTGATTTCAGTGCATTTTAGAATAAAAACATTACTATGCCCACAAATAAATGTTGATGATCATGTTCCTTATCAAAATACCCATTTTTTCCCACAAAAATGAATATGTTTTTATTCCAGAATATACTTTTGGGTGGGGATCCCCGTGTTCCCCTTGATAATACCCTGGCTCCCCACGGTATGGCCTCTCCATCACTTGCAGACATCCGAAGAAAACAAATTCTTGGCCCTCAGTAGGAGTTCAATGATGCCTTTTTGAATGAATAAATAAATAATGAAAGAAGGCAAAAGTGCTTTTTCTCTCCAATATCAGTCATTTTCCCCCAAAAAGAGAACCAAAATTCCAATATGCCTCTACCATGTTTGAGAGAAAACAGTAAGATAAAATAGACGACAAACACAGAGTCACGTGATGTATGAAGGCTTTGAAAATTCTCTTCTTCAGACAAAAAAAGAAATGAAAGAGATGAGACTCAAAAACCACCAAGTTTTCACAGCTAAGCAACCCTGGGGTACGTTCTAGAACTGGGTGCCTGCAATAGGTAAATGATTTAGCCGCTAATATTGGCATTGGTAATGTTTACACAGTGAGACGCCATCTGCTACACGAGCCTTTGCACATAGTAATGGGCCCTGAGCTTTGCAGGGATAGATTGTACGTGCAGAAGCGTGTCAGAAATTTGCAACAGATCAAACATGCGGGCCTGTAACAGGCATTCCATTACCATGTTAACCATAATTGGAACATTTGGTTTTTGGATGATTTTACTATAAAATTATATATTTTTAGAGCTCTGTTAATTTCCACACTTCCCTAATCACCCTTGACCACATTACTTTTTCCCCTTGATTAGATCCTATAATATTTATTCTCTGTGCTTCTCATTTGCAACCAATACCCTGTTCTACTACTTAACTCATTCACTGATAGCCCGGTTGTCTTTTGCAAATTGTTGGAAGTTCTGCAGACCAGGGTGGCATCTCCCCTCTTTGGTACCCACAGACTGCACAGAGCCTGGCAACACCCCCATCGAGAGATGGCAGATAAGCCCCTTCCCCTCGATTCTGGGAAGGTACATGGCTCACCTGTAAAAATAAAACAAAGCAAAAATAATGCAATGTCACTTTTGGGCTAGATCGTAAAAGGCGATGTGGTTTCCATATGGCCTGCTTCTCCCTGGAAGCTTTCGCTTTAGCATCCGCTGTCTGATTGCCCAGAGGGCCACCATGCTGTGAGGAAGTCCAAGCTAGGCCAGGAGCAGAGATCACACGGAGAGGCCCTGCTGCCACAGGAGACGCCCAGCCAACCCCTATTGGTTGCTGCTGCAGTCGGTCCCCAGCCATTGTTCCAGCTCTAGCTCCCATCCAACTGCCATCAGAGTCCCATAGCCAGAACTGCCCAGCTCAGGCCTTCTGAAATCCTCAACCCACAGAAATTTTATTATACAGAATTATTATAATAAATTATTAAGCTATTATAAGGGATAATAAAGTAAAGGTTGTTTAAGCCACAGAATTTGGGGGCCATTGTTATGCAGCAATGGATAACCACACCAATGTCTTTCAGAAACTTAATGCTGAAATGAAGGTAAGGAAGGATTGTCTGGTTCTATTCACAGCTTTAAAAGAAATATAGGCTGAGCCGGAATCCTCTGGTCTTCTGGAAAGGTCCACCAGCTGTTGATATTTGTACGATTGGTGGCATTTGTAGCTATGATTTATTATAATTTGTTAAATATTATGGGATTTCATAAAATATGTATCACATTAGCTTAATCTCTTAAAAACCAGTATCTACCTTTTCATGAAATTTAGCAAGCAATTTTATTATGGTGTTCCATAATAGAAGGGGGCCAAAAGAAGGCCTTTCAAACTTAAAAAATATTACTCCAAAAATGTGCCAACTCCTTATCCAGAACACCATGTACCAGTTAAGATGATATCAGCAGTAAATGATAGAAACCCTTAATTCGTATTGGCTTAAACAAGGAGGAAATTTATTCACTCAAGAAACCCGGAAGTCAGGGATCTCTGAGGATGGCTTGGGCTCTGCTTCTTTGAGCCCTTTGGGTGGGCCTCCCCTGTGGGTGGGCTTCATCCTCACGCTGGTAGCAAAATGGCTACAGCAGCTGCAGACATCACATCCAGACCCAGCAATGGTCCAGAAAGCACAGGCTCTGCCCATGAACTCTGATTCTGAATGAAAACTCTTTAGCACTTAAAATCCATCCATTCAACAACTATTCATTCAGCACCTGAGAAAGGCCAAACAACAGTCCAAGTACTTCTATGAGCAAAACAGTTGACTTCTCCTAATATCTCATTGGATGTAAGTGGGTCACATGGCACCCTGTAGCCAATCAATGGACAAAGTCATGAGACCACCGTGATTGATCCAGACCCAATCTAAGACATTCAAGGGCAAAGGGCCATTCTCCCATAAGTCAGTAGGGAAGAGATAATCATTTGCACAAATTTGGGCTTTTCTAGCAAGGATTCAGTTGGAGAAAGACTATTCAGTAGTCTGTAAAGAGAACTTATAATAATATATTTTTATTCAACTTGTGAAGATTATGTAATCATGTAGAAGTATCTTTGTACATAATATGAGGTTAAAAGAACAGCATTATACACACACACACATCTCACCACCAAAACTATACTTTTTAAAGATGTGGTATATCCCAAAATACCAAATATCAATTCTAAAATCCTAGTAATTGCCTATAATTTGGGTGACAGACCTATCTGTATATTTGTATGTCCTGCTTATGTTTCTACTTTCCCTCCACTAAAATTTTCTTTAACAAGCTTGCTCTTCTTTAAATAAAAAATAATTTCCTGTCAACTGTGTCCAGTGACATTACCTACCGCCTCATCTAAATCAAATAAAACAAATTTATGGAGCCTGAAGTTCTCCAGTCGCAGATCACAGCAATGACATTTTTGTTCAGTAGCTCCAGCTCAGGCAAGAGGTGAGCAATTTGAACTAAAGAGGAAGGACTCCCTTGTCAAAAATCTTTCAGTCAATGATCAAGAATAGATGATATTTTAGAGTTCAAGTATTTATCAAAGACTAAGATAACTATAAAGTAGCTAACTAGATATTCTTACAACTAGACTTGATTTTGGTTAATGCTAACATTTCTTAGGTTTGAAGTCGTTAATGACTGACTAGAAATCTGTTGTAGAGTATAAAGAGAAATGAAAGCCTTTCCTTCGAGCATCTAGGTTGTGTTATGCCTGGAACCTACGAACATCAGGTCTGAAATAAATCATGTAGAGTGCATCCGTCTCTCCCTCCATTCCTCTTTGGTTTCAGTGTTCATGGGGACTCATGTTTGAGGGGCTAATTGTGACCACACAGGCTGTTGGAAAACACACATTCTCCTGTGAGGTGGAAAGGCAGCAAGACTCAGGATAATCCACAAAACACACTCAGTAAGAAGTGTTTACAAGCGAAAAAAAAAAAAACATTAACATCAATTTCTCAGTTGCACTTCCACACCTCTACTCATTAGCAGAGCTCAATCTAAGACTTCGAAAAAGTAGTTATGGAACATGAACCATCCAGCACGTTGCCTTTTAAAAGTGCTGAGCCATAAAGCCAACTCTCATGACAAACGTATATTGACAATGTCTTGTGCGCATCCAAAGGACAGAAGCCTGTGTCTAGTGTACAGATGTCTTAGCTGTTGGCTTTTCCAAACGGGCGGTGGGAACGTGGTTCATACTGCTTTTCCCGATCGGTTTGACGCTGAAACAGTGCAGAGCGGACAGGATTCTTCATCAGTCACCTTGATCACAATGGCTAAGTGGACAGGGAATTTAAGAGAGCTGATCTCTGTCACTCTGGGCTCTGTGAAGAACATTGCTCTTTTTTTTCCCTTCCTTCCTTTTCTTTAGGGCATCTCATCCATCAACCCAACAGCACAACAATTGAGACCTAAAACTAAAACACACGTAGAATGACACTTGGTGAAGTGATTGGGCCCTGCTACACCCACAAGGGATGACACAAACCATTCCATTTGATTTAAAGAATCAGTCCCATGGTCGTTAGACACCCGTGTAAACAAATGAGTGCTTAGCTTCGAGCATCCTTTAGAGACGGCCTCTGGTTCTGCAAAGCCTTTAAATGGCCAATGTAACAGGATACATTTTCGAAATGAAATCAAAGATTTGCACACCTTTGAATGAGTGTCATTCTGAATAAATCAAAAGAGGTGCACACAGAATATCACAGTTTTGGCAAGTGAGTTTGAAAATATGGACCCGAAGCAGAAGTCGATAGCCTATGAGTTCAAGTGTAAGCAGTGGATAGGTGTGACAGCCCATGATGTGGCGATGCAGCGTGAGAAATGAGCATATATGCAGAGCGTCGGCTGTCCCCAGGGACAGCTCTGGAGTGCCTGGTACCTTGGAGGTCACAGCTCCCTCGGAATTCAAAGGTGCCTTATTTTGTCTCTTACATCAGTGAATATGATTAAACTCCTGCTGTTGTGTTAAATTTCCAAGATTGCAAAAAGTCAGGGGAATTAAAAAGGTCACTGCAGTATTTCATGCCACCTGCAAATCTGCGGAATATTGCAGGAGGACTCAGGCCGTGGTTTGGAAAGCAAACCAGGATCCAAGTTCTGAGAAACCTGAGTGGGGGAGCCTAGGAGGGGAATAAAAATACCCTTTCAGGGGTGTAAGTACAAACCGAGACTCCTTACCCATGTTGGATTACCCAGACAGGAAAATCAGGATGCTTTTTTAATGGCAAAAAAGAGGCCAGACTGACTTAATATAAAGATTTGCCAGGAATTAGCTGCAATCCCCATCTTTCTGTAAACACCTGCTGTCGTTTCTACATTTAAAATGTTGAGTCTACACCATAGAGCCATTAAGTAACTAACCAATATAACCCTTCCTATTTTGGTGGAAGACCACTGCTTTGTACAGTGAGGAGTAAAGCTTTAGATGGAACTGTAACGTTAGGGAATGGCGAAATCGATGAAGAGAGAACACGCATGTGAACGGCCAAGTCCGCATCGTTCAGGACAAAATGTGATACACTCCGTGATGTTTTACACATCATATTTGATGGGGGGGAAATCATTAATCAAAATAAATAGAGACAGTCTCTCGGTGTAATTTCTAAATTTTTAAAAGTGCACTTATGGACAACAGAGAGGCAGCTTGTGAGTACGGCTACGTGGACGTCTGGAGGAGTAAGTAACGTATTCTCCACTTATCGGCAGAGACTGGTGGATTTGCTCCTGCGCTCACTGACTCACGGGCTGGACTGCTCCTACTGCAGAGTAGTGATGGTATCACCGTCATATCGTTTACTTCCATACAACAAGCATCTTCAACGAGGCCCATTGGCAGGGCATGGGGGAGCCTTCAGAACGGATTATGAGTAAACAAAAACATGTCGCAGCTCACACACTCTTAAGGTAAGGACATGACTCGTTGGAGGGATGGCCTCCTAGCTCTGTCACCTCTCTTAAAACCCTGAAATGCTGGGGAAAATAAGACTCTCCCAGGTTTTGGAGGTGCACATTGTTACACACTCCAAACCCTGCATTTCACACTACTCTAACCCGTGTGGCTCCCCAGGACACAAGTGTCACCTGACAACCGGCGGGGTATTTTTTCTCCATGGTAGGAGGGCTCGCTGGGACTGCTGAGAGCTAGCATCCTGACTTGGGGCAGGGAAATAAATGACCATTAATATGCAAGTCCCTCAGTGTGTTTCTTAAATGTCCACATCATAGCCTCAGAATAATGAGTTTCTGGGCTTTGAATTTAAAAGTTGGATACTAAGTGGCTCTTGCCTTTCCCCTTAGCATCCCAGCCTTCTCTCCATCTCCCTCCTCCCTGCAAAAGTTCCTTTCCTGTGTGTCTAGCAGATTTAACATTTCTGATGAAAGAGAGTCAAACCAAGTAATGGAAGCAAAGAATTTACTCTAGCCCTGGCCAGGTGATGACTCAGCCGGTTGGAGCATTGTCCAGTACACCAGAAAGTTGCAGGTTCGATTCCCAGTCAGGGCACATACATAGGTTGAGGGTTCAATCCCCAGTTGGGGCATGTACAAGAGGCAGCCAGTCTCTCTGTCTCTCTATCTCTCTCTGTGCATGTCTCTCTTTTAAATCAGAAAACATCCTTGGGTGAAGATTTTTTAAAAAGCATTCCTTCTAAAGGATTCAGTTATCCATTTGAATTATCTGTCTAGAGATAGAACAGGCAATCAAAGGAGGGAAACCCTCTGTTTTGAAGGCAGTTTTAATAAATATTTTATAGGCTTCCACTGAAATATAGTGGTGTTTCACAGAGACATACATGGTCAAGATTCTCCATTTCATCTTGAAAAAAAATTTTCACTTTTACACGAAGTGAAACAGTAGATAGAAGAAAGTAGAAACATAACAGCGATCATTATAAATGTTTATAGACATAACTAAAGCCTTATCTAAAGTTCATCCTGTTTAAGGACATGTTTTATGTTGTACAATTCCTCTTAGAATATCAATCTAATAAGCACCAAATGAGGCTGAAGACAATGCTGTTATAAAAAATGGAGAAAAATGATTAAAATATGATAATTATACTGACAACTTATATGCTCAATCTAATCAACCAAGCTTCCAATTTGTCATATGTACACTCACTCATACATTATTGCTTAATTATAGCAACACTTCTATTTGGAAAGGTTGTCAATCATGTGAATATCCATCATTTTCCTTTCTTTTTTCCTAAGAAAAGGCATATTTTAAGCAAGGATTTGAAACCATTTTATTATCAGCTTAACCCTTGGAATACTTTTTATGCAAAGACTATAGGTAACTATTAAATATTTTTATAAACATATTAATGTCGGTTTATACCATGCAACATTATTCTTTTAAGTCAGAATTGATATGCCATGTTCTAAAATGTAATTAAATATTGGCAAAATTTAGTGATTCTATGGTTCTTAAGATACCTCTGTGCTTGCATTAAAAAACAATAGATAGAGCTTTAAAAAAAAGACAAAATTTGACCGGAGTGTTTCCCAATTGGTCTGCAATTTATATTGATCAAAGATGAAAAGAAATGGCAAGAGAGTGAAATTTCGATAGCTCTTAAACACACACACATGTGTTTATGGAAGTAGATTTTATCCATAGCCAATTTAAAGTTTTCTCTCACCTTTTACTTCATAACCTCTGGCTCTATCTTCTTTTTTCCAGTTGGTGAACATGTTTAACACATTGTTAAAATAATTGTATAAGTGCACCTGCCAGGGTCACCTCCTAAGAGTTTAGTGAGTTGACCATATAACCAAGTCTACTAGCAAAATGAAGTGATAAATTGAAATGACTATTCACATTGTTGAAAAGACTGAAACTATCTCAATCAATTGCTCTGAGCATATTATTAACTTTATAAAATATATATGTGTCTATATGTCTGCAGATCCTATAGATACACAACATAGGATATATGCTATATCATCTTGTATGTATACGATAGAATATATTAAAAGATGCAATATAGCCTATAGGCATATATGATATGAAGTCTGTCCATAAAAAGTCCAGCCATTGTTTCTATAATGAGAATGGTTTGTGTGACATTGATGTAACCTGGCAGCCAAGGACAGTGGACTGGATTGCACATGCGTGAACAATGGCTACTTCTCTGTACTAGTCGGTGGGGTGGTAGATACCATTAAGTGAGCATGTGTACTGTGTGGCCATTGAATTAAAAATGACTGAGTGAGTAAAGCAACAAATCTGCATCAAATTTTGCATTAAGCTTGAATATTCTTCCGTGGAAATTATTTGGATGATTCAGAAGGCAGCAGCTATGGGCAACTGGTGACTGGCAGCTTCATCACGACAGCACACCCACTCATGCATCACGTCTCATGCAGAGTTTTTTGGCAAAACATCAAACCACCCAGGTGACTCGGCCCCCCTACAGCCCAAATTTGGTGACTTGCAACTTCTGGCTTTTCCCAAAGCTAAAATCACCTTTGAAAGGCAAGAGATTTCAGACCATTGATGAGATTCAGAAAAACACCATGGGGCAGCTGATGATGAGTGGGAGAGCTGTGTGAAGTCCCAAGGTGCCTACTTTGAGGGGGACTGAGACATCATTGTCCTTTGTACAATGCTTCTTGTATATTGTGTCTTCTTCAGTAAATGTCTCTACTTTTCATATTACATGACTGGATACCTTCCAGACAGACCTGATCTGTGTATATGGTATGTCCTCAGTTTTTTAACCTAGGTTCTTTAATAGGCCATTTTCTCAAGAAAGTGAGATTATTAGCTAAGAATTAATAAAAAATATTCTTACCAAATGTGGGCATTTGGGTCCTTAGGTATCTGTATAATTGTTTCTATAATTCCATTTAGCCACCATGACAGGCACGTCTATGGAACTTACTTTTTATAATTAGATAGAGACGTTTTCCTCCTTCATTTCTCTAAATATTCTCTTTGTTGAGTGTACTACAAAGGAGCAGATGTTAATATTTGCAAGCCTCCATTATTCCTTAAAAGCTAGTTTTGCAATGATGAAATGTGGACTAAGAGCCCATATGACAGCCGTAGCGCATTTCTGTCACCTTGATGAACTGGCTCTCAGAGCTTGGATCAGTAGGAGCTGCACCGAGGGCTTCAGGACACTTGGCCTACGTCTGGACCAGGCCCAGACTCCAGGCCCATACGCACTCTGGCTTGACCACGGCATCTCCATAATGAGTCTGGTTGCTTTCTGCTGATGTCCTAGGTTCAGGCAACAGCTAGATTCAAACATCCACATGAGCATTTGGAAACTGTACAAATATCTAAAACACATAATATACCCGAACACGTAAGGAAGGGGTGAGTGTGCGGGGGATGAAGCTACGCCCCCAAATTGTTGTAAGTTATCATTTGTTTCGCACAACAACACAGCTGAAGGCAGTCTTTGATTACTAGAAAGGGAGGCAGGGAAGACTGAGGACTGCACCATGCAGGAGGGTAGGAATGGCAGGTAACTGAATGCTGCAGCCAGGCGGGCCGAGCTTTGCGATGTGCCTCTAGACCCACTGGGTCCCGTTCCGGAGTATGTGCCCAACAGAGACCAGGAAAAAAACAAGACTCTTTTAATATTCAAGAAGACTATCCTAAAGAATCTAGGTTATTTGTAAGGAAGAGGAACCTGACATGGAGAGTATTTCAACACGACACTAAAATCCCTAATACATTTAGATCAAATTTTAGCCAATTGAATTAAGAGGGAAAAAAATCCAATCAGGCTATTTATGTAGTTGTATTAGGTCTATAACGCCTATGATTTCTTGAAGTCTTTATTGACCTGATTAAAACACAGTGGGATACTAACATGGGTGTCATTAAGTACTGAAGAAAATCCGCAATCTCATTCGATGGGGTTGTTGAGAAGTAAAACTGCCTTCTTGTCTCAAAGAAAGAGGCTGTGTCTCTCTAAAGAGAAGAGAATAAACAAGGTCATGTATTCGATTTTTTCCTCGTTCTTCTAATCAGTAACTAAATACATTTATGTAAAGGTCATAAATACACATATATGAAGCAGATATAGTGACCTTGTTATCCTTAACTAGTATACTCATTTAAAAAGTTCAAAATATTTGTTGCAAGCCTACTATGTGCCAGGCGTTATAAATAGGGACTTTTTCACCTTCAGTGTTATTTAACATGTTATTAGATAGTCATTTTCATTGTCCTTGTAAAAAAATAAAATGTAATCCCTCAGCAGCCTGAGGGAAACCACTTAACCTTTATTCTTCAATTTTATTAAAAATTGAAATGATAATATTTACTTCCCAAGGTACTATGAATACTAATTAATTAATGTTAGCAAAAGATCTTGAAGGCCAAAAATATGTATGGAAGTTCTAAACCTAATATTATTATGCTTTTATTCTTTACAGTACCTTCAATATGATTTATTTTTCATTCTGTTCTCTGTCAGCAAGGCCACATTGAACCTGGAATAATTCAACGTGGATTATACCCACCAGCTGTTACCAAGATCACTTGGCTCATGATAGTATTTATATTAATTTTTCTCTCTCTATAACAACATCTATGTATTTGTTCATGGAATATAGGAAAATTTAGCTGAAAGTAAGATGAAACTATTTTAATATTGGCTTCATGAGTTTTCAAATGGATGCGAACACATGATTCTCTAACTTTTCTCTTATTGGTGATATGAAATCAAGTTGACCCTTGAGTACCATGAGGGTTAGGGACACTGGCCCCCATCACAGTCTAAAATCCACATACAACTCTCGACTCCCCCAAAGCCACGGGCACTGTGCATCCCAATCTCCAAAGCCTTAGAGCCTGGGTAACTGTGACCGCTGCTGACACCGTGTCTGGAGCTCCGGTCTTCTGTGTAGCTTTGATAGAAAAGCCTGTCATAGGGAAAATGAAAAAGTTGAGACAAAATCACTTCCACAGAATTAAAGAGTAAATCATATACAGGAAATAATGTAAAACGGGGGGGGGGGAGGTCAATGTTTTTTTAGTCTCAGTATACCTAAAATAGAAATAAAGAAATAATGAATAATATAATATGTGACTAAATGAAAATTTAACCTGTATTACAATATCCATAAAATTAAAAGGCAATAAAAATTTGTAAAAATATGAAGAATTAAGCCCTTAGTATATGAAAATGACTTTCAAATCAATGAGAAAACTGCTAGCACGCACAAAGAACATGAAAAGGCAATTTGGAAAACTAGAAATAACCAATAAGCACATGGTAAAAGGAAACTTCACTGGTCAAAAACGAGTGCAAAGTTTTCAAATGAGTCATCATTCTTCACTTCTACAATTTAAAGTAGTCAAATCTGGTAGCATTATAAATGTTCCTAAGGTCACGATGAGTCAAAGACCTTCAGGCACTGCCAGAAGGTGTGTACCTGGTGAGACTTACCGGAAAACAGATGGGAAATGTGAATTCCTAAGAGTGCACAGCCTTTAACCCAGTAATATGACTTCTAGAATCCTATTCTTTAAAAGAAAATCAGAGGTACATTCAAAGGCCTATTATTTATAACAGCAAAAGTTTAGAAACAGCTGAAAAGTTCAATAGCGAGAAAATGACTAACAGATCATGGTATGTCCATTGTCTGAGCTTAGTTTTATTTCTTCCCTTAAGATAAGAAAATTGTTTCAAATTGTTTGTTCTGTTGGTTGGGGGAGAAGTGGGGACAGAGAGAGAAAGAAAATAAAAATTAAAAAAAAGCAACCCATAAGCTGGAAATGCTCCTAAGCACGTTGAACAAAGGATTCATGGCATGGGTGAGTTTCTCCAGGTAGGTCTTTGTACCACAATGAGTGACAAATTGAAGATGAACTACACACATATTTGTATCTATAAAATACCATCAGGTGAAGTATATATAAATAGTCGGAAACGTCGTTTTAATCACTGCCTTGCGAATACAGAAGAATTTGACTCCACACTAATGATCTTGATACTGGCGCTGAACCATAACTAATGTCGAAAATTTGCAAAATTTTCAAAGAACATCACCTGTAATATCAATGCGTCCTAACATCAAGGTCATTCTCTAACGATGTGGATTTTATCCACTTATATAATTTATGTGTAAATGAAGAGTATGGACGCTTCATGTTTCTGAAGGAAGAAAAACTCTGACCAATTCCACATTTCTGATGCCAGGCAGTGCTCTTATTAATATAATTCCAAATGATATCACATTTCCAAAACCCTCTCTCGAGAGCGACCTGAGAGCTGAGCCCGTCTCTCTAAGAATTACCAATTACTGTCTCCCGCACTTCCTCCTGAGCTGGATAAAAATTATCCGGCTCCAATTTATCAGCAAATACATTATAGTTCTGGGGCCAAGAGTCAGAGAAGAAGCTTTTCCTTAAATTGCCAGCTCTCGGGGAGCCTGGCCTTTCCTAACTGTTAGAAGATTGAGCCTCCATCACTTCGGCCTTGATCAGTTTGAAGACTTTATCTAAGAGCGCAGCCCGTCCACTGTTCTCTTTATCTGGGGTTCCAGGGTCAGGTTCCTGTTTTCAATCAGGGAAAATGTGTGTCTTCCCAAGCAGTGTCAAGATGCTCAAAATGGGATCCCGGGAGAGAGCTAAGTCTAGTCACATAGACTGGGAGCTTGTACAGGGCTTCAGACCTCTTTGCAGTGAAAACAGCCATGAACGTTAGACTAGCAAGCAAGCCTCCTTAGCTCCTGCCTTCCTCCCATCTGCTTTTCTAGGATCCACGGCAGAGCTCAAAGCTCTAATAGCTCATTAACAGCAAGTGCAAGGGGAAAAGCCCATCTGTTAAATTACTGGGGTAAAGAAAACACAGTCGTCTCCGTGCGCCACGGTGCCTGTTACGTGGTAGGTACACACGATCTCGCTTGCTAATTCTAACTCTAACCCTAGAAAGAAAAACGTATGCATCCCTATTAGGAAGATGAGAAAACTAAGGCTCAGAAGGGTTGAATAACTTACCCCAGGCCCCAAAGCTGCTCAGTAACAGTGACAAGATTAAAAACCCTCGTGGGTTTGTTAACCAGGACACCTGCGTTTTTACCACCTACTCTAAGAAAGAGTGATGTTCCCAGCTTGTGAAACTGTGTTCTCCCTGAGAGGTCAGAGAAGAAAGAAATCACTGAACCCCCG
>PVKM010024299.1:0-20588 GCA_004027735.1 Carollia perspicillata
CCTGTGTTCTGGGTTCCTGTCCGAGCCCTGCTTCCTCCGACTGTGCGACCTGAGGCCCGGCTCGGGTCACTCGGCTAAGACAGGAGGGCTGCACCTGCCCAGCAGACACGTGTGTGGCAGCCTGGTCACGTCCCGCGGGCCACTACACAGCAGCCGTGCCTGAGGAGCGGCTCTTACGAAGTTAGGCCGCATTTGGGCAGCGGCTCCTTTCTCAGTGCAATTACTCTTATTCCTCGCCCCTTTTCTTTCTTTTTTATGCTAATCGACTTTATTTTATAATGTTTTTAGACTTACAGAAAAGTTGCAAAAATGGTCCCACAAATTATGATTATTTTTGGTACCAAGAATCACCCCAAATAAATTCACTGAGCATTACGGTGGCAGACGAAGAAACACACTGAATGCAACACAGCAGTCTGAAGCGGTCTCGAGCAAACGGAGCCACGCACCACATTTGGTGCGACCGGAAGTGCTTTACTTTGCATGGCGGTCCTGCCAAGCCAAGGTCCTGCCTCTGCCAAGCAAGAGGGTGGGCCGTGAGAAGACCAGGAGCAGGTGGCACTGGCCTTGGAAGGACAGCGTCCCACTTCACACGGAGTGAAATGGTGCTTTGGGGGGTTTTGAGCATCGGACGTAGGTGACCCAACTTGCATGGTCTAACCATCCCTCTGGCTTTGAGGACAGTAGACTTCAGGGGCAAAGGTGGAAGTGGGGAGACCAGTGAGGCCCCTGCAGCAAAGACAGGCTGATGGCCCTGGCTCGTGTGGCCCAGTGGCTTGCTGGCCTGAGAACTGAAAGGTGGCTGGCAAGGTCGCTGGTCAGGGCATGCATCTGGGTTGTGGGCCAGGTCCCCAGTTGGGGGTGGGCAGAAGGCAACCAGTCGAAGTTTCTCTCACACGTTGATGTTTCTCTCCCTCTCTTCTTCTCTCCTTCCCTCTCTCCAAAACTAAATGAAAAATAATTAAAAGCAGAGGCAGGCGTGGGCTGGGGTGGGGAGAGGAGGTGGAAGTGCCAGGTGCGTGGAGCCCCAGCCTGGTCAGAGGATGTGAGAGGAAGTGTGGGGGTGACCCTGGCTTCAGGCCTGGAAACAGGGGTTGCCTTTGGCAGCTGGGTGAGGCTCAGCCGGTCCACGGAGATCAAGAGCTCAGTGTGAGGAGCCTGCTATATGCCACGAAGGACCAGAAGCTGGGCTCAGGGGAGGGCCCCGAGGTGCTGGGGGACGCAGATGGCCTTTAAAGCCCTGGACTCGACAAGGTGACCTGGGGTGCCTTGCCTTGGCCAGACCACCTGCCCTGCCTAGGCTCAGCTCCAGAGGCCCCCGCCCCTCAGTGCCTGTGTGCCACTGGGGTGCAGCGTTGCAGGCCCATATGGTGGCACTGCCAGTGCCAGTGAACCGTGGCCAGGACAGCAGCCCAGCAGCTCTTCAGTGCACACCCGAGTGCCCCTGCCTGCCCCTCAGCCCTCCACCCCCGACTCCCTTTGCTCTCCGTTCTTTCTCCTCCCAACCCCATCCCTTCGTCTTCCCGCCAGGGAGGGAAGCCCATACCCAGCCCTCCTGGCAGCCCAGGTACCCCCAGAAGGTGGAGTCCAAAGGGAGAGTGGTGAGGTGGTGCTGGCCTCTCCTGACCCCGGCTCCTGCCCAGAGTCTGCCTGGAACCTGGGACAATGACAGAGGTGGGGGCTCAGCAAGCCTGGGAAGGAAGATGTAAGAACACCGGCCAGAGAGGGCATGAGGGGGGGTTCCCACTACTACCCTGACCAGGGCCACTCTCCCCAGAGAAACGCCGTGGTGGTGGCGGTGGGTGTCAGCCAATTCCCAGGCTAGCCTGCTTCGGAGCTGAAATGGGTCCCCTGAGCACCTGGTCTCCCAGGGAACCAGGCATTCCCGGGCGCAGGCAACAGACAGGCAACAGACAGGCAGGTGGTTGGAGCTGGACCCGTTTTCTGCCTGGTAGAGCCGGGCCAGGGGCGGTCACTGCTGTCCCACTGGCACTCGTTCTGTCACTCATCATGCTAACACACATGCCACGGACAGTCGGTAGTGAGATTTGAACCCAGGCAGTCTGACACACATCCACTCAACTCTCAACACACATTCCCCAGTGGGTGGGTGGTGGGCATGGGTGTGGGCACCCACCCAATCACAGAGCAGACACGAGCCTTGTACTCAGGGAGCACATGTCATCAGCCCTGACTTACTCTCATGAATGCTGGGTGCCCAGGAGTCAGAACAAGGGCCACAGGGGCTGCAATCTGGGCAGGCTTCCTGGAGGCGGAGGCCTCTGAGCTCACAAGCTGCTTCTGCTTCATGGGGGGGGGCGGGACGCTCTGGATGGGAACCCTCCCAAGTATAAACCTCAAGGCACCCTGCATCCCCTCAGCTTCTGGGGCGGCCAGTCCT
Source organism: Carollia perspicillata (assembly GCA_004027735.1). Taxonomy (NCBI): domain Eukaryota; kingdom Metazoa; phylum Chordata; class Mammalia; order Chiroptera; family Phyllostomidae; genus Carollia; species Carollia perspicillata. The sequence goes on from PVKM010024299.1 coordinate 2,402, forward strand.
CAGAGTTGCCCTCAAATGCCCCCCATGTAACGCCCCCTGCCCCTCTTCCCCATACAGTCCTGTACCCTTCTGCCTCTTTCATAACTCTCTCTTGTGCTCTCCCCACAACTCTGCTTCCTGCCTCCGGGTCCCCTTCCTGTTCCTGACTCTCGCCTCCTCCCCAGCTTGTGCACCGCCCATGCCTGTCACCACCCACCACCTCTGCGTCAAGTGTCCTCTTGATGATGCTTTTAGTCCTTCCAGGCTTTTCTCAGCTTGTCCTCTGTGGTGTTTCTGACATGCACGTCTTCACCCCTTCTATCATCTGTTTCCTTCCAGACGGCTGACCTCCATCCACACCCTGACCCAGGGGCCTTACATGCCCTGCCTGTGCCCCTCCTGGCTTCATCTTTCCTGCCTCAAACCTAGGGCTCCTTCCAAGTCTCCCCAAGGAATCCTCTACTGGCAAAGCTTTTATCTATGAACGAGCATTGTCAGATAAGCCAAAAGCAGAGAAATTGGCAGGCTGTCACACACCCCAATCTGCGGTGAGTCCCTGTGAAGCCCCTTCGGGCTGAGTGCCGAACGGTGTGTGCTTTGCGCAGACTCTGCTGGATTTCAGCTTACTCTTTGTTAGGGGGTGTTTTGTCTTTGACTCATCTCTGCTGTTTATATACAATTTCTAACTTTTAAGTGCACAGGTTGATGAGTCCTGACAAATGTATGTACCTGTGTAAACTCCACAGTCAAAATATTACAGCACCCTTAATTCTGTTCCGCTTCTCTATAGGTTTATTCTTATGCCACTATCACACTGTTGTGGGTTTTTTGTTTGTCTGTTTGACTTTTGAGAGAGAGAGAGGAAGGGAGGGAGAAAGACAGGAAGAGAAGCATCCCTCCATTGCCTCAATCCAGGCTTGTGCCCCGAAGGGGAATCAAACCAGTGACTTTCTGGTTGGTGGGACGACATCTACTGAGCCACACCAGTCAGGGCCACACTGTCTGCATTACTATTGCTTTGGAGTAAGTTCTGAAATTGTGAAGAGTGAATCCTCCAGTTCTCTTCTTTTTCAATTGGCTTTGCTGAATCCTTTGTAATTCCATGTGAATTTCATTTAATTTTTTTTGTTAAAGAGGGGAAGGGAGGAAGAAAGCGAGGAGAGAAACATCAGTGTGTGGTTACCTCTCACACACCCCCTACTGGGGACCTGGCCCGCAACCCAGGCATGTGCCCTGACTGGGAATCGAACTGGTGACCCTTTGGTTCACAGGCCCATGCAAAAGCCACTGAGCTACACCAACAAGGCTGTTATTTACCTGTTTTGCCCACCCCTGTACATTCTGCTATGTTGGGTCCCTTCCAGTTTCAAGGAGTCGTGATTACATTGGGCCCACCTGGATAATCTAGGCTGATGAGTAAATTTAATTCCAGCTGCAGCCTCAATTCCCCCTTTGTCATGTAACATGTTCGCAGGGTTTGAAACAGAGTATGGACATTGGGGGGGGTCATTATCCTGCCTACTACAACAGCCAGAATCATAAATAGCTGCTGCTTCTTTTTTAAAAAAATATTTTATTTATTTATTTTTAGAGAGAAGGGAAGGGAGGGAGAAAGGGAGAGAACCATCACTGTGTGGTTGCCTCTCGCATGTCCCCTACCAGGAACCTGGCCCACAACCCAGGCATGTGCCCCTTTTGGGGATTGAATCAGCGACCCTTTGGTTCTCAGGCTGGCACTCAATCCACTGAGCCACACCAGCCAGGGCAGCAGCTTCTTTTTTAGATATTACATTTACTAAAAAAACCCAAAAACCCAAACTTTTTTTTTGACAGGCAATCTAACAAAGGCGAAGTAACTCTTACCTGAAAATTATTCTCACATATTTTTGCAGACATTGAAATGTTTTCTTTAATTCTGAATATTTGGATTTAGGACAAAGCACAATTAACATACTTTCTAAAATTAAGTTTGGTTAACTGCCACATGAGATCCACCATTGTTCAATAGGAGCGTCTCTGCTTCATGACTTAAAACTCATAAAATAAGTAGGAAGGACACACATGACCGTTTTTTCATATGGGAAGTTGTCTGGAAACAAAGTGTGGGCCACTATCGAGTAGCTCTTGGGGACTTGCAGTGTGTTGAATACAAATATTTTCCCCTGCAGTCTTTGGATCCCTGTTAGCTTAAAGTTTCCATTTCACTGGAGCAAAAGATATCACTATGGGCAAAAGACAGTTGGAGCACTGGCTGGTGTGGCTCAGTGGGTTGAGCACCAGCCTGTGAACCAAGAGGTCAGCAATTCGATTCCAGGTCAGGGCACGTGCCTGGGTTGTGGGCCAGGTCCCCAGTTGGGGGCGTGCAAAAGGCAGCCCATCGATGTATCTCTTGCGCATTGCTGTTTCTCTGCCCCTCTTTCTCCCTCCCTCCCCCTCTCTCTAAAAGTAAATAAATAAAATCTTTAGAAAATAAAAAGACAGTTGGAGGGAGGACATTCCAAAACATACATACATACATAATACACACATTTATTGTGTGCATATAAATATATAAATAATATACATATATGTTAGTCACATGTACACGTGTATGCCTTGTTTATAAAAGTAATTTATGTTCATTGTGAAAATCTCGAATACTACATCACAGAAATACTATGTTGGACTGTATGAAATTGTCAATTTTTTCACTATTTTTAACTACAAACACAGCAATCTCACACTGTTCAACCTAGGAATACAGCAAGGAGAGCTCCCTGTCGGCCCCAGGTTCTGGAGGGAGTCACTGGCATTTGGCGTGCATTCCTCCACGCCGGAGCTATGCCCGTGCACGTTTACGGTCAGGGGAGTTATTACCGCAATGATGGAACATGGATAATTTTTCAACCTGTTTTCTAAATGCTTCGCAGAGCTTGGCAAATGTGAGCACCGGTTGCTCTGCTTCCCCTCTGTGGAGTCCGTTTCCTCACCTGTAAAAATGGAACTAACGATTCTGCGCCTGTTACTCTTTATTGCCTCTCAGCGCCAAAGTCATCACCTTGTTTGCCTTCTCCGCGAAAACCGGTCTGGGTTCCTTAAACGTTGTTCCTTTGCTAGACGGCGCAGTGGGAAATCTCGCCAGCAGGGGGCGCGGGAGCATTTTGTTGAGGACGAGGTTTGGCTTCCTGGTTTTGACCGAATCCCGTCTGCCGCGGGGCCCCGCGCCACGGGCAGGGGACAGCTTCTCCAGCACAGGTGTCCAGGACCCACCCCCACCCTGGGAGTAGTGGAATGCTTCTTCCCCGGCATCCCAAAGGACGGCTTCCCAGAAAGTTCCATGGAAGCCGTGAAACTCTTTTGTAACTTCTCTACGCAACCGTTTCCTTCTCCGATCAGGCTCTTGGGGGCGGGGCGGGGCGGGGGCGGGGCGGGGGCGGGGGAGCCGGGGACTGTCCTCTATCTCAGCCCTGAAGGTGGGGGCTGCTCTTTATCTGCTATTCCTGTACTCTTTAGATGTCTTGTTACTTCCTACTAGCCAATCCCTTGTTACTCCAGTCTCCTGTTGTAGTTAATAATTCTTTGTATCAGACTTGCCCTGTTCCGATTACTCTGTGGTTTTTCAGAATGAAACAGGTCCTGCGTATTGTCAGGAGGATCGGAAATTCGGAAATGACAATGCATGGAGGACGCAGAGGGCCGCTGGGGTATTGTGATCATGAGCGTCTCTCCCCCTCAGTGCCTGCAGAGCAGCTTCTTTATTTTTATTTTTATTTTTATTTTTATTTTTATTTTTATTTTTATTTTTGTTGTTAAGAGCAGCTTCTTGTTGCCTGTTGTTGTTCCTAGCAGAGAGGGAGTTTCGAATTATTCCACTCTCCATGGACGTTTGGATTATCCCCTTTTCCATTCTTTTTCAAGATTTTATTTATTTTTAGAGAGAGGAGGCAGGGAGAGAGGAAGAGAGGGAGAGAAACATTGATGTGCAAGAGAGACATCAATCAGTTGCCTCTCACAGGCTTCCAACTGGGGACCTGGCCCACACCCCAGGCATGTGCCCTGACTGGGAGTCGAACCTGCGACCTTTCTGTTTTCAGGCCGGCACTCAAGCCACTGAGCCACACCAGCCAGGACTCCACTTTTCCATTATTACAGACAGTCCCGTGATCCGCATAAGGGCTGCCATTTATTTATTGAGCACTTGCTATGTGCTAAACACTGAAGCTGTTAAACACATTAACACGTGTCCTCACGGCATACCTCCTGTATTGGTTTCCTGTGGCTACTGTAACAAGTTGCCACAAAATTTTAAAAGTTATTTGATTTTAGAGGCGGAAAAGAAGAGAAGAAAGAGAAACATAATTTGTTGTTCCACCTATATTTATGTATTTATTGGTTGATTCTCTTATGTGTCCTGACTGGGGATTGAACCTACAACCTGAGTGTATCAGGATGATGCTCTAACCAACTGAGCTATCTGGCCAGGACCTAAGTTGCCATAAATTTATCAGCTTAAAACAACAAGCACTTAGTATCTTACAGTTCTGGATGCCAGAAGTCTAATGAAGGTGTCAGCAGGGCTGTGCCCCTTTTGAGGGCTTCGGGGGGAATTCGTTTCCTTGTCTCGTTCAGCTTCTAGAGGCTGCCTGCATGTGTTGGCTTGCCTCACTCCCACAGTCATCTCCTCCCTCAAGACCCTGGCAAAGGCAAAGCCCCTTTTACCGTGCAAAGTAACATAATTCACAAGTTCCAGGGATTAAGAGGTGTACATATTTTAAGATTTTTACTTATTTATTTTTAGAGAGAGGGAGAGAAACATCAATCTGTTGCCTCTCACACTTGTCCCAACCAGGAACTGAGCCCGCAAGCCAGACATGTTCCATGACTGGAAATCAAACCGGCCACCTTTGGCTTTGCGAGACAACACCCAACCAACTGAGCCATGCCAGTCAGGGCAACAGGTCTTTGAGCAGATGCTACTCCCTGGGCTTGACTCCCAGCCAGACCACACCTATGGAGTGGACACGATTATTCCACCCATTTTACAGGTGAGAAAACTGAGGTACAGAGAAAGTAAGTAGTCCTGGCTGGTGTGGCTCAGTGGATAGCCTGCAAAACAAAGTGTTGCCGGTTCGATTCCCAGTCAGGGTACAGGCCTGGGTTGCAAGCCAGGTCCCCAGTTGGGGGTGTGCAGGAGGCAAACACGCATTGCTGTTTCTCTCCCTTTCTTTCTCCCTCCCTTCCCCACTCTCTAAAAATAAAAAATAAACACATTTAAAAAAGGGAGCAAGTAACGTGGCCACGGTTGAACAGCTCGTACACAGCCGAGCTGAGATACCTGTGGCCTGGCTCTGTAACCCAGGCTGTAACTACTGCACTGCTTTGTCTGAATCTTCGCATACTTCAGCAAGGGCTTGTGTAGGACACGTTTCCAGAAGTGGATTTACTAGAGCAAAGAGTTTAACAAGCATCGCACGCCTGTCCTCAGCTGCAGCTGTGCCAGTTAATGCCCCCACAGCGCCTGCGGGTCCCAGCTCCTCTGAGCCCCAGTCTCGCTCCTGTGAGGGCAGAATGTTACTTGCATACACAGAACCGAAGGGTTGTACAAGTTCTTATCAGTTCAGTAACTGGAAATGTTTCTTTTTCATGAAAGGAGAGGAACATTACAATCCTAATAATAAACAAAAAGTTATAGCAAGAATAAAGAACTGTCAGTTTAGACCCTGGCTGCGTAGGTGAGTCGGTTAGCACATCCTCCCGAGACGCCAAAGTTGTGGGTTCGATCTCTGGTCAGGGCACAAATGAGAAGCAACCAATGAACGCATAATTGGAACAACAAATCGATGTCTTTCCCTCATCAAAAAATTACAAAAAAAAAAAAAAGAACCATCAGTTTCCCAGAGAAAATAAAAACATTTGATCACCACAACAGTATCGCAGGACTGAAAAGACCACTGTAATGTGGTCCGTGGTTCCAGCTGTGTTTCCTCACGCTCTCTCTCGTCAGAGGTTCCGGGGTTTAATTTTCCTGCCTTTGTGGGTTGTTTCCATCCCTGTGCCATCTGAAGATCTGTGCATAACGAACCACCTCCATCACTGAGCCTTTCCAGTAGCTCCGTCTTTATTTCACATCTGCACCGCAAGGCTTGTTTACGGCTTCCTTTTTGAGGCCTTCATTTCCCTTCCCAGTGTGCTGCTTATATGGAACCACATACTGCTGCTAACCATGACAGAGAACACTTACGTAGCTGCTTTTCTAGTCTCCATTTTACAGACGAGGAAAAGGGGTTGAAGCCACTTGCCTCAGGTCCCGTAGAAAGGGAGTTCAGACCGGGGCGTCTGCCTCCAGGTTCTGCCTGCGTGACGTGCACTGTATCTCCCTGGAATGACTGGTCTCCTGGTGTCTCCAGGGACCCCACGCCAGCCGGCCCTGGGTTGGCCATGGGTCACTGTAGGGCTGGCAGAGCTGCGTGGACTCCGGTGAGGGAGGAGGCAGGCAGCATGGTGGCTCAGGCCCCGCCACTTCCTACTGCGTGTGCTTTCAGAGCCTCGGTTTCCTCATCCATGAAACGGGAACAACACTGTTTGCCATCCCCACCCCTACCGCTGCCTGTGGGGCAGTGATGAGGAACTGGTATTATCCCCATTTTACCTGGAGGCTCACAATGTGAGAGTTCAGGAAAGGGGTGCTGTCCCTTCCTAAGATGACAGCCCCCCTGTTCCGGGTTCCATGCAGAGACATGGGTAGTTGGCAGAGAATCTGTGGGGCAGCTCCCTTCCTGACTTCATGTGTAACTATGCTTTCTGGTGGGCTCTGCCCAGCTCGGTGCACTCCTCCCACTGTTCTGTGGCCCTGGGACTCCCAGATCTGCCCCCTGCCCAGTGGCCCTGCCCTTCTGCACCTGTTTCCTCTCCAGGCGAGGCCCCACACACTGCACCAACCTAACATCTGGTAGGTGCTGAGAGAGTGTGCCACTAACTGAATGCCACCATGTGAACCCTGTGTTCCTGGGCCCTCCCCTCCAACCGTGACCTCCACCCCAAAGCATCGCCCCACCCCATCCGCTCCTTCTCTATTATTCCACACTCACAAACACACACTCCTTCAGCAGGACCAAGTTCTAGACTCCATATTCTGGCACATAAGACCTTTGCTCCCCCCGCAGTGACAGGACGCTCCCCACCCGCAGTATTGCCAACTCCATGTTCAGAATGTTGTCACTGTCTTCCTATCAAAGTCACACAGGAAGTTCTGTAGTCGTTACGTCTTCTCTGTCCCAAGCAGCCGGCACCGTATCTGATTCTCCCTCTGTGAGACTGTCCCGCACAGTTACCTGGATAAGAAAAGGGAGGGCACAAATCTCTGCGGAGTGGTTGTTCTGTGTCAAGTGAGGTACAGGGCACCGTTCACCCCAATTCAGAAATGGGGAACCAAGGTACCCAGAGGGCAAATGAGTTTCCACGACCAGTGAGAGGGGCGGAGCTGGGATCCAAACCCAGCTCTGCTGACCACGGCATCCTTGCCCTGCAATCTACTCCCAGAAGCACCCTGACCAGAAGATGGTTCATGAGCAGTTCCAGGATCTCACCCACACTCTGTGGGGTGAGGCTGTGGGGCTGCCCTCCGCTCTGGGCCCCCTGAGACCCTACCTGCAGAGGGCCACTGCCTGCCTAGCCACTTCAGACACTGGGCTCTGTCCAGCTGAGGGGCTTAGTCCCCAGCAGTGTGACTTGCATTTGAGCTACTGATACAACTTTGCCACTGACTGTCCCAAACTGTGCAGGCACTGTGGGACTCGGAGGAGCTGCTGGCCCTACACACTACAGAGCTAGGCCTTCTGTGCCCAGGAGAACAGGGGCCCTGCCTGGCCCTCTGTTTTCTGGACTTTCTGGGTTGTTTTTCCTCCCACTTCTACTTTGCTGGGGCCACTGCCTCTTCCCTCCCCAGGTGCCTCCTCCTGCCCCAGGGTTCCTGGACCTTTGTTTCACTCTCTGGTCCTCACCTACACCTCTTCTCAGGGGCTCTGTCTCCTTGTGCTCTTCTCCTGGTTACTCTCATTCCACCAGCATTGATGCCTGCTGGATCCTGGAGGCGCCCAGCGGCTGGTGGGAAAGTGTCTGGCTTGGGGACAATGGCCCTCCCTATCTCTACTTCACTCGTCTCTGCACCCTTCCTGTCTGTCTGTCGACTTTTTCATCTCTCTCCCCAGCTCTCCAGCTTTCTTCGGTTTCCCCATCCTCTGTCCCTTCTCAAGCTCTTATCTTTGTAACAAGGGTGGGAGGTGGACTCTTACCACCCTCATTTTAGATAGAAGGACCCAGAGGATTTGGTGATCTGCCAGCGCCACGCAGCTAGTAACTGGCAGCGCTGGGTGGGCACGCGCGGCGTAGTGCGTCGCAGGTCTAGTACAGGCGCGTGGGTAGTCCTTCGGCCCGCGCCCCGCCCACCAGCCCCGCCCTATGCTGTCCCTATGCTCCGCCCACTGGCCCAGGCCCCGCCCCTGCCCGCCCCCGGGAACGCCCCCGCCCCGCCCCCTGCTCCGGCGGCCCAGGACCCGGAGCTTACGCGCCCGGGACCGCGGCTGCGGCGGAGACGATGTGGCTCTTTGTCCGGGACCCGGTCCGGGACTTCCCGTTTGAGCTCATCCCGGAACCCGCCGAGGGCGGCCCGCCAGGGCTCTGGACCCTGCACCGCGGCCGCAAGAAGGTGAGCGCGGCCCCGTTCCGCAGGCCGCGGCGGACCTCGGCCTCGCCTAGTCAGTTCTGCCGTCCCCGCGGCTTTGCGCCCGGACTGACGTGGCTGCGGAGCCGCCGGGACTACGGGCCGGGGGAGGGGGACGGGCAGTGCCAACGTGGCGGGAGGAAGGACCGAGGGACCGACAGGCAGACGGAACCGGGGTCACGTGAGCCCGGCTCTGTCTCTAAGGACTGACCTGGGGAGGGACCCGGCCAGCGGCCCTTCCCTTCAGGCACTGAGCCGCTCTGGGGACCCTTTCAGAGCTGGAGTGGTGGGCCCGCCTTGGGCCCACACCCCTCAGGCCCCTGTGCCCCCCACCCCTCCAGGCCACAGGCAGCCCGGTGTCCATCTTCGTGTACGATGTGAAGCCGGGCGCTGAAGAGCAGACCCAGGTGGCCAAAGCTGCCTTCAAGCGCCTGAAAACTCTCCGGCACCCCAACATTCTGGCCTACATCGATGGGCTGGAGGTACCTGCTGCCCCGCCTGTGCCCCTCACTTTCTCCCAATTTCCACTCCTTCTGCCTCAGCGCCCCAGGTTTTGTTTCCCTTCTCCATCTCTCTCCCTATCATGTCTCTCACCTCCTGTCCTCGTCCTCTACCTGCCCTAATATCCCCGTGTCCCCTCTTCAGACAGACAAGTGCCTCCACGTAGTGACAGAGGCTGTGACTCCACTGGGAGTGTACCTCAAGTTGCGAGCAGAGGCTGGAGGCCCAAAGGAGCTGGAGCTCTCCTGGGGGCTACACCAGATTGTGGTGAGGTGGGGGCAGTGGTGATGCCAACAGGGGTGGGGGGCTTTAGGGACTGGGATGTAATGGCTCCTTCTGCCCCCAGAAAGCCCTCAGCTTCCTTGTCAACGACTGCAACCTCATCCACAACAACGTCTGCATGGCCGCTGTGTTTGTGGACCGCGCCGGGGAGTGGAAGCTTGGGGGCCTGGACTACATGTACTCAGCCCAGGGCAATGGCGGGGCACCCCCCCACAAGGGGATCCCTGAGCTTGAGCAGTATGACCCTCCCGAGCTGGCTGAGAGCAGTGGCAGATCCGTCAAAGAGAAGTGGTGGGTGACGGGGGGCAGCATGCCCCGAGCTCCTCTGTTCTGGAAGCTCCTGCAGCCTCAGGACCCCTAGACTAGCTTGCACGCACTCCCCTGTCCCCTGCTGTCCGGCTGGGGAGGGAATGAGAGTCTTCAAGGGGCTGCCAGCTCCGCAGGGGGTGGGGCAGGGTGCACACAGGCTTTGCGGAGGCTTTCAATTTGGAAGTTGTGTGACCTGAGACAGATATCCTTACTTCCCTGGGCTCGTTTTTTTTTCTCTGTCAAATGGGCTGATGAAACCTGCTCTGTGGAGCTGAGGGGAGGAAGATCAGCCAGAGGACTCAGCCCAGGGTCTGCTGAGCAGTGTCCCTGGTGCTCAAGGCAGGTTGGAGGCCTTTGCTGGCAGGTGGCAGGGCCTTGAGCAGTTCTGGTCATCGTCTCAGGTCGGCTGACATGTGGCGCTTGGGCTGCCTCATCTGGGAAGTCTTCAATGGGCCCCTGCCTCGGGCCGCCGCCCTTCGCAACCCGGGGAAGGTGAGTGTCTGGCCCTCCCAGCCCTTGCCTGCCGGCCTACCAATGCTGCCCTGACACTGGCCCTTCTCCCACAGATCCCCAAATCGCTGGTGCCTCATTATTGCGAGCTGGTTGGAGCCAACCCCAAGGTGCGCCCCAATCCGGCCCGCTTCCTGCAGAACTGCCGGGCACCTGGGGGCTTTATGAGCAACCGTTTTGTGGAGACCAACCTCTTCCTGGAAGAGATTCAGGTGAGCCCCCTCCCACCACCACCCATGCCCTGGGCTTTGGGCCTGCACGCCTCACCCCACCCGCTCTCCCATAATTCGGTCTTTGGAGAGCACACTGCTGTGGAGCGAGGCTGTCTGGGTTCAAACCCTGGCTCCTGCTCTTAGGTGTTGTGCAATTTCCCTCCGCCAAAGCTCGGTCCTAATAACGTACCTGCCTCAGAAGCGCGTGCCAAGGGTTCGGTGGATGCAAGGTGCGCACTGACCTGTCTGGCACATACTGACTCCCTCTGGCACGCCTTCACTCCCTCGTGCACCCTGGCCCTGGCCCTGATGTGTGCCATGCAGTGCCGGGCTGCAGTGTGGATGAGAGGGGTGGGGCAAGGAGTCGGGCAGACCCCTGCCCTTAGGCGTCTAATAGGGAGCAAACAGACAGGCCCCCCTGCGGGCCCTTGCTGGAGAAGAGAGACAGAAAACACGCAGGAGGAAATGTGTGCCCGCCCTGGGCAGGGATAAGTGCCAGGAAGGAAAGTAGCAGGGGCAGGTGCTGCGGGAAGGGCTCTCTCCGGGTGGCATTTGGGCCGAGACTTGCAGTGTGTGAGGGGGGCGGGGGTGGCAGCTGGGGACGAGTGTTCCAGGCAGAGGGAGCCACAAATGGAAAGAGGGTGAGGAGGGAGCCCTTGGCTGCACCCCTTTGAGCCTCAGTTTCCGTAGCTGCCTGATGTGGATGACAGTGTGTCTGCTGGCCCCACTGGGTTGTCGTAGGGAATGGAGGGGGAAGGCTCTGTTCTGGACGCCTGCCTGACTGGCTGTGTGTGGCCACACAGAGAGGTGACTGAGAAACTGCAGTGAGGAGGGACGAGTGTGTAGCAGGCCTCGATGGTCGATGGTCGAGAGTCTGGACTCAGGCCGGTCTGGGAGGGCCTTGGGGGATGGAGAGCCCGAGCGGCATTTTGAGGAAGTGCTGAGCCCTGTTGCCTCCCAGGTGCATCGGGGCAGCAGGGACTTGGTTACAAGCAGTTCTCCTCGCGTGGCCGGCTCTTCTGGGCTGCCCTTCTCCTTAAATGTACTCCATAGGACACCGACTGTTTCTGAGGGGGGGGCAGTGGGCGGCAGTGCCCGGGGGCAGAGCGGTGGAGGGTGCCATGCCATGACCCTTCCTTGGATGTGGTTCAGCCTGTCTCTGGACCTTGGCTCCCCCAGAACCCTGTTGTCAGAGTGCCACACCTGCCTGCCATGCTGGCCTGAGTCGCTTGGGGCCTACCCAGTCCTCCTCGTCCCCAGCCCGAGGCTGCTGAGGCGGTGGCAGCAGGGGTGAGGGGACAGCAGAGGGCACAGGAACTTTGGAACCCTACAGGCTGGGTTAGCATCCCTGTCAGGGCCCCCTTGACAGGTCACCTTGAGCCTCAGCCTCCTCATCTGTGAGTGGAATGACAGCCCCTCATCGCAGGGCACAGCACAGCCGAGGTCCCAGGCTGCTGAGCCAAACCGTGCCCTGACTGCTGCTTAGCACGTGGCCTTGGACAAGCTCCTAGTCCCCTCCATACCTCAGCTTCCTCGTTGGGTTAAATGTGGATTTTGTTGGTGCCTTTATAAAGTCACCAAGAGGGTTGTTTAACCTGTGTGATGTCCGCATGTAACCCTGCCTGGCGCGTAGTCTGTACTCAGGGAGTGCGTGCTGTGGGTGCCCTGGCGCCTGAGGGGTTAGGAGGACTAGAGGAGTTGACAGGCTGGCCCACGTGGGCCCAGTGAGTGGGAGGGCCAGGTCTGGGGGTAGACTGCACCTAACCCCCGCCTCCCTCAGCCTGCTGTGAACTCTGTGCAGTGTGGGGTCACAGGTGTGCCCGACCCAGCCAGGGTCAGGGGAATGGAGTATGTCCCTTCACCTCTCTGAGCCTGTTTCCTCGTCCGTGTGGTGGGGGGTTAGCGGTACACTCTGGGCTGCTAGGAGGAGTAGAGGCATGCTGACACAGGGCCCAGTCCCCTAAGTGGCTGCTTTCCTAAAAGGTCAGGTGGCAGCAAAGGAGTGACACTGACTGATTCAGCAGCTGCAGTGTGCCAGGCACTGTGCTGGCGGCTGCCTGTCATTTTCTGGTTGATTCCTCAGAACAACCTGGGAAGGTGGTATGGTTACTTCCCACTTTACAGATGCAGGGACTTGCCCAAGGTCACACGGCCGAAGCACTGTTTCCGTAGCATGCAGGTCATCACATTCGCCTAGCATACAGCTGATCTACGGGAGAAGTGGGATTTGAACCCAGGCAGCAGGGCTCACAAGCTTTTCTTCCTCAGGCTGGGGCGACCCCATGCCCTTGCCCGTGGTGGGGGAGGGCCGTGCCCAGGCTGATTTCCTCCTCCCCGCATTCTGTCCTCGCTCCCCCAGATCAAAGAGCCGGCTGAGAAGCAGAAGTTTTTCCAAGAGCTGAGCAAGAGCCTAGACTCGTTCCCCGAGGACTTCTGCCGACACAAGGTGCTGCCGCAGCTGCTGACTGCCTTCGAGTTCGGCAATGCGGGGGCCGTGGTCCTCACCCCTCTCTTCAAGGTGAGCAGGTCCCGGGCTCAGTGATGGGAGACTGCCAGGCCAGGAGCCTCAGGAGGTGTGGGGCCCAGAGACTCAGACTAACTGGTGGGTCAGAACCACAAACGGGAAGACCCTGGAGCGGAGCCAGCCCTGCAGGGGCTGTCCTGGGGAGGGGCAGCCTGGTTGGGGCAGCCCCAAGCCCCCCTGAGGAGAGCTTCCTGCCCGTGTCTCAGTAGTTCAGCTAGCCAGCTGTCATGGAGGACGAGGGGACTTCTGATCTTTGGGCAGGGGAAATCCTGTGCCTCCAAAGTTCTTTTAACAAAGACCCCATGCTTCAGAGCCCTCAGTCCTTCCTCCGTTTCCCCAAGACCGCCCGTCTGACCTGTGCTCCCACCATGGGCCCCCGGGCCTAGGGCGTCACCGGCTTGCCACACCACTTTCCCTCCTCCCTTGGGACCACTCAGCTCTCCTGGCTTCTACCGGCTGGATCTCTATCCCCCTCCTCCGACCCCAGTCCCCCCTTAACTGGGCACCTGCCATCCCCACTTCTGCCCACCCTGGGAGAACCCTTTCTCCTGAAGGGACTTGGTGTGGGGGAAATAGGGAAGAAAGAAAGCAAATCTGATGTCACCGGGAATCTCCAGAAATTGTAGGCAGGATTGTGTGTGCACATGGCAGGGAGGTACCTGAGTATAGGGAAGGGCACGGCACTTTCCTCAGCCCCCTCAGAGGCTTGACCCTGAAAGGTTAAGGGCAGGGCTAACCAGGTGGAATAAGGGCAGAGGGGCTGCTGAGGATGTGCCTGCTCCCCCACCACCATCACTCCACGCCCACCCTGGGAGGTCAGCAGAAGTTCAAGGCGCCCGGTGACATCTCCCATTCTTGGGGCTGTAGCTGAGTCCGCTCCCTGCTCCTTCCCTCAGGTGGGCAAGTTCCTCAGTGCTGAGGAGTATCAACAGAAGATCATCCCCGTCGTGGTCAAGATGTTCTCATCCACAGACCGGGCCATGCGCATCCGCCTCCTACAGCAGGTAGGGGCCCTGGTCAGCCCCTGCCCGCCTCCATCCCACGCACACCCCACCGTGGCGGCTGGGGAGGCCCCTGCTTCACCACCAGCTCTAGGCAGGCGACTGGAGCCCCTGCCCTGGCACCTCAGAAACCCCTTCCCAAATAAGCACACGGGTAAGGGCCCAGGGAGGCTGTGCTCTCTGGAAGTTGAGACAGTCCCAGGGCTCATTGGCAGCTTTGGGAATGCCCAGCCTGCCCAGCTGAAGGGCTCAGACCCCGCCCCCCATCCCCTGGCTCAGCTACTCCAGCCCTCTAGGGCGGAGGCAGTGTCTCTCCTGCCAACCCGGGGCAGCTGGGAGCGTTGGAAAGGATTGAGGGTGTCGAGGGGGCCCCTGTGAACCAGGACGTACCTGGTGGCTCTCAGGTATCATTCCCTCGCCAACTGCCAAATGTACCAGCCCTCCTCTGGCACTTGTCAAGTCAGGGGTTGCACTCCCTTTTACAGAAGAGGCAGCGGAGGGTCTGAGGGGGGCATGGCACAGCTGGCCTGCTGAGCAGGACCGGAGGCCAAGCCCTCTGGCTCCCAGCCCCTGGCTCTTCCCAGCACCCTCCTGGCCTCTTCTCACCCAGCTGGCCAGTGCCTACCAGGTGGAGACACCAAGCCAAGAGGGGTCCCTGGTTGTGGTGGGGGGTGGAGGGACTAATAGAGTTTGTACACCCCCCACTTGGGCCACAGATGGAGCAGTTCATCCAATACCTTGATGAGCCAACAGTCAACACCCAGATCTTTCCCCACGTCGTGCATGGCTTTCTGGACACCAACCCTGCCATCCGAGAGCAGACCGTCAAGGTGGGCGTGGCCAGGCCTAGCGCGACTGCCCGGGGCTTTCCAAGCATTGGAGGGGGCTTACCCCAGGTCACAGATGTCTTGGCTTTGGCCTGTGGGCCTAAGAAGGCTACGGGAAGATGGGCACCATCCTGCCCTGGGGTCCGGGCCGCAGGTGCAGCTCAGTGGCTGTCTCGGGGCGCAGGGTGGGCGCGGCCTGCAGTCCCTCTGCTCGGCACATTCTGGCTGAGCACTTCACTGGGCTACCGTGCGCACAGGCAGACCAAACACCCTGCCCGTGGAGCTGCTTTTGAGGGATGGGGTGTGGCCTTGGCAGATAGTAAGCAGAACTAGAAAGTATGTATTGTGTTAGAAAGTGATAGAATGTGAAGACAGCGTTTTCAGTTTTGTAAACAGTGGTCAGGGAAGACCTTGCTAAGGAGGTGTCATTTAAGAAAGAAGGCAAGAGACTGAGCTATGTGGAGATCTGAAGGAAATGTGTCCCCTGCAGAAGGAATAGTATGTGCAAAGGTCCTGAGGCTGGCATGTGCCTGCAGTATAGAAGTAGCAGCAAGAGGTCTAGTGTAGCTGAAGGGGCTTGGGTGTGCGACGTGGAACCTGAGTGGTCATGCTGGGGATGTCAGCAGGGGCCTGGTGGGGGTGGCAGGGATCTGATGTGCTCGATGGGGGTGAGATGGGGGCCACTGGGCACTGAGCCGAGCACTGACCTTGTCTGACTTGTGTTAAAAGAATCGCCGTGTTTCTGTGTGGAAAATGGAGCCTCAGATCAAGGGTAGAAGCTGAGATACTGTTAGGGGCTGTTGCAGTGGCCCAGGTGAGAGATGACAGTGGCTGAGATGGGACTGGTAGCAGCAGGTAGAGAGAAGGGGCCACCTCCTGAAGGCGAAACTGATGCTATTTGCTGATAAATGCATATGGAGCCAAGGACGCTCCGAGGTTTCTGGCCTGAGCAACTGCAAGGCTGAGTTGCCATTTGCTGAGAAGCCCGGGAAGGACAGGTGTGGGAGGAGCGGGCTTAGTCTTGGCCCTGTCTGTTAGCCCGCGGAGACGTCTGACTGGCCGCACCCATGTGTGGTCTGGAGAGGGAGTCTGGGCCACGGGGGCACATCTGGGCATTGTCAGCTACCGGGCGTTCAGAGCCATGGGAAGGGCAAGGCATGAAGGAGTTGGGGCCCGAGGAGGAGATCTGGGGGTCTGAACTGTAAGGACTCAGCAACAGGGGTCTGAGAGGGAGAACCAGGAGAGGGAGGTCTTCTGGAAGACCAGAGACCGAAGTGTCAAGGAGGAGGGAGAGCTTGGGGGGCGTCGTAGCTGCAAAGGGATTGAGTTTGCTGAGAATGGAGAATTGGCCATTGGATTTAGCAACGTGGAGGTCAATGGCGACCTCAGCCCACACCAACTGGGAGAGAGTGTGTTGGGGGCCAGTCTGAACGAGTGCATGTGTGCAAGAGAGCACTCAAGAGAGATGGGAGACGGGAGTGCTGGCGAGCTCTGGAGGTTGAGCTGTAAAGGGGAAAGAGAAACGGGGGTCCCCCTCCTCAGTGGCCCAGGGAGGGGCCAGGACCAGGTTGGGAGGTAGGTCTGGGAGGGCTGTGGCAGATCTTCTCGGTGCCCAGGTGCTCGGCTCGCTGGTGGCTGCTGCACCCTCCCAGGAGGCCATTCTTCATGTGGCCCTTGGCCTGCCCAGGCCCACCTTTTCCGCTGTCCCCACCCTGCAGTCCATGCTGCTCCTGGCCCCGAAGCTCAATGAGGCCAACCTCAACGTGGAGCTGATGAAGCACTTCGCTCGGCTGCAGGCCAAAGACGAGCAGGGCCCCATCCGCTGTAACACCACTGTCTGCTTGGGGAAGATCGGCTCCTACCTCAGCGCCGGTGTGAGTGCCCCGCACGGCTGCTTGGAGTTGGTCACTGTCACAGGACCGCAGCCTCCTCCAGGGCCAGGCCTTTCTGTCTGTGGGCCATCTTTCTCCCAGAGCCCCAGGTCCTGGGTACTCCCGGCCCTGTGTCTGAGGGGTGGGGTGAGTTGTGCCCAGTCACACAGCCAGTGCGTGGTGGAGACGGGAACAGCACCCAGGCCTGCTAGCCCCACGGTCTGTGTACGGTCTGTGTACGTCCTCCTCCCAGCCAGGGTCTGTAAGCGCAAACGCCCACGGTGCCCAGACAGTTAACAGGAATGAAGGAATTGGGCCAGTGGGACAGGAGGGGAGGGAGGCACAAGCCCCCACCCCAGGGCAGTCACTGCTCTGGCCCCCGTCACTGTGAGGCAGTGTGAGTCCAGGAATCTGGGACGATAAACCAAGAACCAGAGTTTCGAGTAAATTCTCCCTCATTTGTTAGTGACAAACGTGTTCTATTGTACTGGGGGCCTTGTGGAGGGCCTCTGCTCTGGAGAGTGAGGCCTGGCGGTTCTGGGCCCCAGGATGGATCCCGTGCTCAGGAGCCCTCTCTCATGCCCCACCCCAGACCAGACACAGGGTCCTCACCTCCGCCTTCAGCCGGGCCACTAAGGACCCGTTTGCACCATCTCGTGTTGCCGGCGTCCTGGGCTTTGCTGCCACCCACAACCTTTACTCGATGAATGACTGTGCCCACAAGATCCTGCCTGTGCTCTGTGGCCTCACTGTGGATCCCGAGAGATCTGTGCGGGACCAGGTAAGGCACAGCTGGGGCCGTGGGGCTGGGGCTCTGGGGGACATCCAGGCCCTACCTGGCCTCAAGGGCTCACTGGAACCCTGGAGGCCCCAGCTCTGCCCTTGCTACCCCACAGGCCTTCAAGGCCATTCGAAGTTTCCTTTCCAAACTGGAGTCTGTGTCAGAGGACCCCACTCAGCTGGCCGAAGTGGGTGAGTGGCCCACACTTGAGACCCCTCCTGCTACACCCCTGACTGTCACCTGTTGCCCTCCCCCACCTCATTGGAGTATCTGAAAGCTGGAAGAACCCCAGGGAGCAGATCTACCCCCCCCGAATCTATCAGATGAGAGCAGGCAGGCCTGAAGAAGGGGTACCCACCGCAGGTCCCTCTGGTTCACCTGTGGCCCTGTCACACTCCCCATGGCCACCTGAGGGACCTCTACCTGTCTGTCTCCCCTGTCACTGCCCAGAGAAGGATGTCCATGCAGCCTCGAGTCCTGGAATGGGAGGAGCTGCAGCCAGCTGGGCAGGCTGGGCCGTGACAGGCGTCTCCTCGCTCACCTCCAAGCTGATCCGCACACACCCTGCAGCTGCCCCGGGGGAGCCCAGCGTCCCCCAGAGACCCACGCCTGAGGGTGAGTGCCCCAAACTGGCTGCATCTGTGGAAGAGGGCTTGGAGGTGCTGGCAGCCAGGAGCTATTGTCTGGCTCCC
>PVKM010024300.1:0-20617 GCA_004027735.1 Carollia perspicillata
TGAATCAATAAAGACTCCATAAAAAACCAAACCATTAAAAAATTTTCAAGTGTAATTTCTAGAGGTGAAAATAAATAATACCTGAAATGAAAAATTTACTGGGACCCAAAAGCAGATTCAAGATGGCAGAAGAAAAGATTCAGTGGACTTCAAGAGAGATCAGTGAAAATCGTCCACTGAAGAACAGAAAGAACAAACATTAAAGAAGGTGCACCCTCCTCAAGGTATGCCCACTGGGATCTCGTTTTTGAGTGAATTTTCTTTCTCTTAAACTCTAAGGGTCCTCACAAGACTTACAACCAGAGGAGCAGTGGGCAGTGGCAGCTTGTCCCAGGCTAACCCCTGACCTGTCTCCAAGGCCCCCCTTTTCTCTGACCTTCCAGGAGCTGACAGCAGCCCCGCCTTGACTCACTTTCCCGTAACGTTTCTAGAGGGCCGAAGCAGCCCGCCCAGGCTCTTCTACCCTAGGCCCTTCCTGTTTCACTGTCCCCAGCTCTAATAAATGTACTCTCACATTTAAAAACCTTTCTTTGAAAAAAATGAACAGAGCCTCAGAGACTTGTGGGGACAACATCTAACGTACCTACACATGTGTAATGGGAGAGGACAGAAGAGGTTAGAAAAAAATATTTGAAGAAATAATGTCCAAAAAACTTGGCAAATTTGATTAAATATGTTAATCTGCATAACCAACTGATAATTAACTGCAAAGAGACCCACACCTAAACACAATATACAAACTGAAGCCAACAACAAAAAGAAAATCTTGAAAGCATTAAGAGGAAAACCACCATCATGTAGAACAGAGCATCAATATGATTGACAGAAACCAAGGAGTTTTCTCATCTGAAACAGTGGAGGCTGGAATGCAGTGGATGGCTTATTCAAAGTGTGAAAGAAAAAACCCTGACTGGTGTGGCTCAGTTGGCTGGGTGTCCTACCACAAAGTGAGAGTCACCGTTCACTTCCTGGTCAAGGCACGGAACCTGGTGCCTGGGTTGCAGGTTCGGTCCCCCAGTCCGGGTGCATGTGAGAGGCCACCAATTGTTTCTTTGTCACATCAATGTTTCTCCCCCTCTTTCTCCCTCCCTTCCCCTCTTTTTTTTTAAATAAAAAAAAAACATAACAATTATAATTTTGTATCCCATAAAACTATCTTTCAAATGTGAATTAATATATTCCCAGATAAACAGATCTGGGGGGATTTGTCACTGGTAGATCTGCCCTACAAGAAATGCTAACGGGAGGCCTTCATGCTGAAAGTAAAGGGCATCAGATGGTAACTCAAATCCACAGGAGGAAACGAAAAGCACTAGAAATGGTAAATATGTGGGTTAATATAAAAGCCTCTCTAAATATATATTTTCTTGTTTCTTCACATAACTTCTTTAAAAGATGTGGAATTGTATAAAGCAATAATCATAACAATATATTGATGGCCCTGGCTGGCGTAGCTCAGTGGATTGATCGCGGGCCTGCGAACCAAACGATCACAGTTCGATTCCCAGTCAGGGCACATGCCTGGGTTGCAGGCCAGTTCCCAGCAGGGGACACATGAGAGGCAACCATACATTGATGTTTCTCTCCCTCTCTCCTTCCCTTCCCCTCTAAAGATAAATAAATAAAATCTTTAAAAAAACAAAAAATATATTGATAGATTATATACATGTGATATATAAGATAATAACCATTAATATATTATATAATATAAATATAAATAATATTAATTATTAATATAAAGATATTTGTGAGATATATATAAAACAACACAAAGGAAGGGGAGGAATAGAATTATATTAGAGTGAAGTTTCTATGTTTTACTGAAATTAAGTTAGTATTAATCTGAAATAGATAGTAATAAATTGTTTGTATTATAATCTCTATAGTAGCCATTTAGAAAATAGCTAAAAAATACATGGTAAAAAAGTCTACATAAAAAATAAATGGCACCCTAAAAACATTTATTTAACATAAAAGGTGGCAGCAAAGGAGGAACAGGGAAGCAATAAAGGAAATAAAGAAAACAAATACCAAAGTGGCAATGTAAGTCAAATCCTATTGATAATTACATTAATTGTGAAAGTTCTAAACATCCCAATCAAAAGACAGAAATTGGCAGGCTAGATAAGAAAGCAAGAACCAACTATGAGATGTCTACAAGAGACACCTTAGATTTGATGACATAAATAAATTAAAAGGATGAAAAAAGATATACAAGGGCTATAGTAACCATAAGAGAGCTGGATGTCTATATTGATTATAGACAAAATAGCTAAAAACTGTTACTAGAGATAAGTGGAACATTTAATAATGATAAAGCAATCAATTCATCAGGAAAAAATTAACAATTATAAACATGAATATACATATATGTATATATATACACACACATATATAAACAGATCTGCAAAATACATAAGAGAAAAATGGACAGAATTGAAGGGAGAAATTCAACAATGATAGTTGGAGATTTCAATACTCCATTCTCATTAATGAATAAAACAACCAGATAGAAAATCAGCCCTGGCCAGGTAGCTCATTTGGTTAGAGTGTCATTCTGATACCCCAAGTTGTGGGTTTGATCCTGGGTCAGGGCACATACAAGAATCAGCCAGTGAATGTAGAACAACAAATTGTTGGTTCTGTCTTTCACATCAATCAATCAATCAATAAAATTGTCCTCACCTGAGAACATTGTTTCATTGCTTAGAGAGAGAGAAAATGAAGGAGAGAGAGAGAAACATCCATTGGTTGTTTCCTGTATGCACCCTGACGAGGGATCAAACCCACAACCTAGGTATGTGCCCTGAACAGGAATTGAACCCACAACTTTTCAGTGTATGGGTCAATGCTCCAACCAACTGAGTCAGACTGGCTGGGCAATTAATAAAAAAAAAATTGTTAAGAAGAAAATCAGCAGAGATAGAGAATACTTGAACAACACTATCAACCAATTTGACTTGATTGACATTTATAGAATTCCAGTCAAGGACTGGAGAATAGACATTTTTTGCAAATGTGCATGGAACATTCTCCAGAAGAGATCATAATTCAGGATACAAAACAAGTGTTCGATATATTGAAAGTAATTCACATCGTACAAACTATGTCCTCTGACCACAATGGACTTAAATTAGGAACTAACAACAGAAAGAAATTTGAGAAATCCCCAAGTATTTGGAAGTTAAACAGATTTCTAAATAGTCCATAGGTCAAGGAAGATATCACCAGGGAAATTTTAAAATATTTTGAACTGAATAAAAATGAAAACACAACATATAAAAATTTCTGGAATACAAATAAGAGGTGCTTTTAGGGAGACTCTTATGTCAGAAAAAAAGAAGTGTCTCTAATCAGTAACCTAAGCTTCTGCCTTAAGAAAGTAAAAAATAAAAATAAGTGCAAACTAAACCCAAGGCAAGCAGAAAAGGGGAAATAAAGATTAGAAATCAATGAAATGGGAAAAAAACCACTTCTGTGTTATTGGTTCTTTGAAAAGATCAGCAAACTTTTTTTTTAATATTCACCCAAGGATATGTTTATTGACTTTAGAGAGAGAGGAAAGGAGAGAGAGACACACACATACCTGCAACCTAGTTATGTGCCCTGACTGGGAACTGAACTCACAACCTTTTGGTGTACGGGATGATGCTCCAACCAAATGAGCCACAGAGCCAGGGCAAGATCAACAAACTTTTAGTTAGATTAACCAAAGGGGGGAGGAGAGGACCAGAGAGAGACAGAAATATAAATTACCAATATATGGAATAAAAAAGGGAACATAAGTGTCCAGCCTATGAAAATTAACATAAGTATGTGTTATGAATAAGTTTATACCAATCAGTTAGACAACTTAAATGAAATAGAAAAATCCCTAGACTTCTAGTCAAGATGGCAGCATAGGTAAACATGGCTTGACTCTTCACACAACCACATCAAAATTACAACTAAAATATAAAACAACCATTACTTAGAACCACCAGAAATCGAGTTGAATAGAAGTCTAACAACTACAGAATTAAAGAAACCGCAACCATCCAGACAAGTAGGAGGGCCTGACGTGGAACAAACAGGCCCCACATCCACATGTGGTGGATAAAAACTCAGGAGGGATATCCTGGAGTGAGGAGTCCCAGCCCCACACCAGGACTCCCAGCCCAGGGTTCCAGTGCCAGATAAGGCCCCATAGCTTGTGGGTGCAAAAACCAGCAGGGATTCAGTTTGTGGAAGAAACTTTTTTAGAGTCCCAAGCAGTTCCCCTTGAAGAGCCCACACATGGACTTAATCAGACTCACTCCCTCTGAGCTCCAGCCCTGGGGTAGCAGCTTGAAAGGCACCAGTGGCATACAAGGGAGGACCTGACATGTCTGGCATCAAGGCAAGAGCTGGAGAACAGCCTTCTCCAGACAGAAAGGTGGGCCATTGTCCCTTTTCTGAACCCACACAGCACCATAGAGCAAGCAGACTGGCACCATAACTGAGATTCCATCGTCCTGACTGACACCATTGGCCGCACCCTGGAAATCCCCAGAGACTGTGTCCCACCCAAGCTTCTTTTACATATGAATGACTGGTCTTGATTCAAGCTTCACAACTTCCTAAATCCTATCAAACAAGCAACAGCCAACCTCTGTGAGTCCCCAGGCCCCCATACCTCTTGCTAAGGGAACCCAGCAAGCAACCTTCACTAGCAGCAACCAGCCTAGATTCACAGCTTGGCTTCACCTGGGAATCTCGAAGCGCAGCACAAGTAGCAGCCATCTCAGATTGCTCTATAGCTCAGGCAAGGGGGCCCCGGGCAAAACATAGGTGGAGGTTGACCTTGGCCTGCACCACCCAGGAAAACCCAGAGTCTAAGTACTCAGTGGACAACTATAGACCATGTCAGAGTGCCACCCCAACCCCTGACAGCTGACCCTCCATGGAGGGCAGAGGTTGGTAGTAAGTGGACACAGCCAGTCCTTACAGCTAACTGGCCTGAGTAAATCCCTCCCATTGACCTGCCAACAGTAATCAAGGCACAACTACAAGAGGAGGGTGTACTCAGCCCACAACAGGGGTGCACCTCAAGTACCCAGCTTGGGTGACAGGGGAGGCTGTGCCAGTGGACCCTACAGAACACCTACTACATTAGGCCATGCTACCAAGGCAGGGAGCCATAGCAGCTCTACCTAATACATAGAAATAAACACAGGGAGGCTGCCAAAATGAGGAGACAATGAAACATGGCCCAAATGAAAGAGCAGATAAATACTCCAGAAAAAGAACTAAACAAAATGGAGATAAGCAATCTATCAGACGCAGAGCTCAGAACACTGGTTATAAGGATGTTCAAGGAACTTGGTGAGGACCTCAACAGCATTCAAAAGATCCAGCCAGAAACACAGGATACACAAACTGAAATAAAGAACAATTTACAGGGAAACAACAGTAGAATGGATGAAGCCGAGAATCAAATCAATGATTTGGAACATAAGAAAGCAAAAAAAAACAATCAGAACAACAAGAAGAAAAAACAACCCAAAAATGAGGATAGTATAAGCAGCCTCTGTGACAACTTTAAGAGGTCCAACATTTGCATCATAGGTGTGCCAGAAGGAGAAGAGGGAGAGCAAGATATTGGAAATCTATTTGAAAGAATAATGAAAGAAAACTTCCCTAGTTTGGTGAAGGAGATAGACATGCAAGTCCAGGAAGACAGAGAGTCTTAAGCAAGTTGAATGTGAAGAGGCCCACTCCAAGACACATCATAATTAAGGTTAAAGGTTAAAGATAAAGAGAAACTTAAAAGCAGCAAGAGAAAATAAATTACCATATTTTGCTATGTATAATGTGCAGTTTTTGCCCAAATTTTTGAGGGAAAAATAAAGATATGCATTATATATGGGTAAAATGATACATACCATGGGTGTAACGATGGGCATAATAATCCCGTGTATAATGCACATAAAGCTGTGGGTGCACATTGTACATGACAAAATACAGTAGTTACCTACAGGGGAGTTCCCATCAGACTGTCGGCTGATTCCTCAAAAGAAACCTTGCAGGCTAGAAGGGACGGCAAGAAATATTCAAAGTCATGAAAAGCAGGGACCTACAGCCATGACTGCTCTACCCAGCAAAGCTATCATTTAAAATTGAAGGGCAGATAAAGAGCTTCCCAGATAAGAAAAAAACTAAAAGAGTTCATCACCACCAAACCGTTATTATATGAAATGGTAAAGAGACTTATTTAAGAAAAAGAAGATGATCAAAACTATGAACAATAAAATGGCAAAAATACATATCTATCAACAATTGAATCTAAAAAGCAAACTAAGCAAACAGTAACAGAGACAGAATCATGGACACAGAGCATTTTGACGGTAGCCAGATGGGAGGGGAATGTGGGGGAATGGGTAAAGAGGTGAGCGGATTAAGGAGTACAAATCGGTACGGAATAGCCCTGGGGGTATAAACTACAGTGTAGGAAACGGAGTAGCCAAAGAACTTATACATATGACCCACGGACATGAGCAATGTTGTGGGGATTGTCTGAGGGAGTACAGGGGTGCTGGGTGGAGGGGAGCAAAAGGAGAAAAATTGGGACAACTGTAATAGCATTATCAATAAAATATAATTTAAAAAAAGAAAAATCCCTAGGAAGATACATATTATCGAGGTCAACTCAAAAGAAATAGAAACCTAAAAAGACCTACATCAAGTGAAAAAAAAAAGATTTAGTATTTTAAAATCTTTCCACAAGGAAGAACCCAGTCCCAAATGGCTTCACTGGTGGACCCTAATCAAATATTTGAAGAAGAACCTTGACCGGTGTGGCTCAGTGGGTTGTGTGCTGGCTTGTGAACAGAAAGGTTTGATCCCCAGTCAGGGCACATGCCTGAGTTTCAGGCCACCTTCCCTGTTTGGGGGTATGCAATACACCCATGATCAATGTTTCTCTCCCTCTCTTCCTCCCTCTCTTCCCCTCTAAAAAAATAATAAAATCTTTTTTAAAAGGGAAGAAATACTACCAATACTCAACGAACCATTTCAGAAAATAGAAGAGGAGATGTTTCCAATTCATTCTGTAAGAGCAGCATAAATACACTGACACCAAAGCCAGAGAAAGACGCTACAAGAGAAAACTACAGACCTTTACAAACATCGACGCAAGATCCTCAACAAAACACTAGCCAGCTAAATCAGGCAACATATAAAAAGGATTATACACCATTGCCAGGTAGGATTTATCCCAGGAATTCACAGTTGATTTAACATCCTAAAATCAATTAGTGCAATATACCATATTACTAGGATAAAGAACAAAACCCATATGATCATCTCAATAGATGTAGAAAAACATTTGACAAGATCTCAACAAACTGGGAGTTAAAGGGAACTTCCTTATCCTGATAAAAGGTATCTATGAAAAACCCACAGCTAATATCTTATGCCCATCGACAAATGAATGGATAAGCAAAACATGCTATGTCCATAGTAATGGAATACTATTCAGCAATAAGAAGGAATAAAATACCCATACATGCTACAACATGAGTTAATCTAAAAAACATGCTAAGTAAAAGAGGTCAGATGAAAGACTATGTATTACATGATCGACATAATAGGAACATTTACAGAGACTTAAAGCAGGTCAGTGGTAGCATAGGGCAGAGCGCAGGCTTAACTGGGCTCCGTGTCCATGATGGAATCCATGACCGCCCTCTTGGAGACAAGCCACCACAGACAGTAAGCCATCGGGGGCTTTAGGTAGAGAAGTGATAAGATCTGACATTTTAACAGGATCAGTCTGGCTGCTGTGCCAGGAGTAGACGTAGGTAGGAACAAGAGTAGAAAAAGCAGGGACAGTGGCACTGGTGCGACATGGATGCAGTGAAACTAGTGAAAAGTGCTCAAACTACAGACAGGGTTTGCTGATGGGTTGATGGGAGTGACAGGATTTGCTGATGGGTTGATGGGAGTGACAGAAACAGAAGAGCCAATGATGACTCCAAAGTTTTGGGCTCAGGATGCTGGAAGAATGGCATCGTCATCAGCTAAGATGGGAAGGGGGAGGAGCATGTTAAGGCAGAACTTCAGGAGCTTAAGTTTAGGAACCTACTAGATATCCAAGCAGAGAAGTCCCACAGGCACTGGATGTGTGAGTCTGGAATTCTGGAAAGCAATCCAAATTGGAGACATTTGTACACGTATATATTAGTTTATGGAGAGTATAGAGCAAGAGACTGGATGAAATCAGCAAAGTAGGAATGAGAAGATACCTTTTCTTTTTAACATTTTTATTTATTTTAAACAGAGGGGAAAGGAGGGAGAGTGAGAGAAAATTTAATGTGTTGTTTCCTCTCTCAACCCAGGCACGTGCCCTGCCTGGGAATCAAACCAGGACCCTTTGGTTCGCAGGCCAGTGCTCAATCCACTGAGCCACACCAGGGTTAGAATGAGAGGAGACGTTGAGCCCTTGACACTAAGAGTTTAGGAGACCAAGGAGGAAACGACAGTGAAGACTGAGAAAGAGCAGCCAGGAAGGAAACCAGGAGTCCTGTGTGCGTTAAAATCAGTAGTCTTATCAACAAAACAAATAAGCAAGCAAAATATAACCAGAGACATTGAAATTAAGAACAATCTGACAGTAGGCAGAGGGGAGGTGGAAGGGGATAGTGGGGAACGAGGGGAAGGGTTTTCAGGAACAACTATAGAGGACCCATGGCCAAAACCAAGGTCGGGTAGAAGCAGGGGAGGGAGGTGGGAATGGCTGGGGTGGAGGGGGAGAGGTGCGGGGTAAATGCAGACAACTATCCTTTAACAACAATAAAATAATTTTTTAAAGAAATTATATATGTTAAAAAAGTAAAATAAAATCCGTAGTCTTGTTGCTGTACTGGCCTAGATGAATTCCAGCTTTTAGGCCTCTCCAATCTCTGTTGCATATGTAGAAAAACAGTAATGGAGAGCGTGAGTAGGAGGCTGAGGGTGGAGCTGGGGGCACAGAGGAGTCACTGAGGTGTGATCAGAAGAATCTGGCATCGGGTCTTGTCTGCCTCCTGGAAGTTAAGCTAGAACAAGGCATTTAAGCCTCACCAACCTTTAGTTTCTTCCTCTGCACAAGGGTTAGGCTGTTATTTTATTTTTTTTAGTCTCATTTGACTGTGAACACCTTAAGGGTAGAAACTCTATGTTATTTATCTTCATATCTCTAGTATTAAAACAATGTCTGCCAGAATATTCATGAATAAAAGTTTCTTGAAGAAAAATACAGAAAGGGGTTAATTTATAAAACAAGATTCCAGAGACTGAACAGGAAGAAAAACGAGGGAGCAAGTGTATTAATCAGACAGGAGGGGACCCTAATAAGACAAGAGGGAGGATGATATCAGGAGCAAGCAAGAGGGAAATTTTGTTGAGGATAGAATGGAAGCTGTTAGAGTCCAGGTTAGATCCCTTAACTTAGGTTATCTGCTAACAGTGAACAGGTAAGTGTAGATTAGGAGCAAGAAGGATGTCAGAGAGTTGGGAGCAGCTGTTACGAAGTGTAAGCAATAAATAAAGGCATCCTCAGTAGTGTGGGTGGAGAGGAATGAAAGCAGCTGAAGTCTTTGAGGAAGGTGAGAGGTTATCTTAACTTCCGGTGTCTCTGTAAATGTGGAAAACTCAGTGAGCTACTTATATGGCTTCGTTTTTATCATTTACACACGCCACGATCTGCCTACAGCAGTGGTGCCTTTCTATTCCTCTTGGGCTCCAGATCCAGATCCCCACACCTGCCTACTAGGCCTCCCTACCTCTGTGCCCTGAAGGACTGTGAAACTCTCTACTGGGAGGCCAAAAGCAATCTCGCTTCAGCCTCACATAAAAAACAAACAAACAAACAAAGAGAAGTGACCTCACACACACACACACACACACACACACACACACACACACGCCCCAACACAAGCACACCTCCTCCGGTATTTCCTACTGTGATTAGCAGCCCAGGCTCCAGAGATAGAAAATTCAGAGCCTTTTCATGCCCCTCACTCTCCAATCCAATTAGACACCAATTTCTACACTGTGAACACTTCTCAAAGCTTGTCCCTCCTCCTATTAGGATAACTCACAAAGTGGCCCAAATTTTGGGAGGTTTACACATTCCGAAGTGGGGCAGGGGGAGTTGGTGGTGTTCCAGCTCAGACAGAGGGGAACTAGCTCTCCCTGGTCGAGCTTACACACACACACTCAGATGGTGAGGCTCTAAAGGACCCTGGGCCTGTGGTTGTTTGTGCAGAAGGACAAATCGTGCTCCCACACCAGCACCTGGGAGTCTCATCCTAACTGCGTGGCTAGCCTAGACCTCCACTTTCCTCAGGGTGATTCTACTGTGGGTCTCGGTGTCCTTTCCTGCCACTGGGCTATTGTCAGGCACTCTTAGTCTACCCAGGCGGGATTGCCTCATACAGAAACTTGAGCCTCTGGGTTGGAAGTTCTGGTCCCTTCCCATCCTGGGGTCCATATGCATATTGATTGACTTCCCACTTCAGTTCTCCGCCTGGAGGCCTAATCGGCATCTCATACTTAATAAGCCCAGAGCAAATTCTGTCCTCCCTGCTCCGTCCCACCCTCCACCTGTTTCTCCCAAAGTGCTCCTCATCTTGACATCAACTCCGTTTGCCCACTTGTTCAGGCCCAAACTCTCAGAGTCATTCTGAATTCTTCTTTTTCTCACAACTCACACCCAGTCCACCAGAAACTCCTTTCTGGAATCTGGCCACATCTCAGTATCTCCTCTGCTGCCATCCCAGGCTCCTGCCCAGATTATTATACCAGCGGCTTCACCGAGTTGTCTACTTGCATTCTTGCCTCCCTACAGTCTATTCAAATCACAGAGGTCAGAGTGACCCTGTTAAAACAAAAATCTAATCATGTCATGACTGCTTAGAGCCCTCCAACAACTTCCAATCTCACTCAGAGAAAAAGCTGGGTTTCTTGCCATGGCCTCTGACGACCCACACAGTCTCTCTCTCTCTCCCTCTCTCTCTCTCTGACCTCATCTATTGCTTTTCCCTCCCTCACCGTGCTCCAGCCATTCTGTCCGCCTGGCCTGCTCTTCTCCCAGACACCCACAGGGCTCAGTTCTTCCTTCATATCAGAGAGGCCTTCTCTGCCATATTAGGTAAAATAGAGCTCCTCATTACTCACTAGCCTTCTCGCTCAGCTTTATTTTTCTTCCTACATTGTGTCTCTTCCCCAGACACAATTTAAACTCCTGGAAGGGCTTCACCTTGTCCTCAGTCCTAATACAGTGCCGAGTACACACTAGGGGCCAAGGAAACATTTATTGAATAAAAGAAAGAAGAGTGTAATTTTGCATTTCTAGAAAATCTTTACATTTTCAGGGGGCTATATAAAATGACTGAATTATATAAGGAAACTTAGAGATTATATTTTATTTTACAAATGACAAAACTAAGACCCACTCAGTCAGTTGTGCTATAACTAGAATCCAAGCTCCTAAATCCCAACCCAGTGGTCTATTTGCGAAGCTGTTTTACAGCAGCCGTTACCCTCACAGCAGATGGGGAAACTCAGACACAGCTCAGATGGGGGCTTTGCCAAAGGCTGTGCTATTTAATCAAGTCAGAAACCAGACTTCCCAGTTCCTGATAGTCATAATGGCTCTGAGAGTGTACACTCTTGTCACTGAGGCGTCCTTACTTCAACGTTTTGTCATTCTGATGTCTACTTCCCCTACCCCCCAGGATCTTTCCCTCTGCCTTTCATTCCGTCCTTTCTCCAGCGGTCAGAGTGCTTCTGTTGCTTCCTAAGTAACCGCTGCTTTCCCTTATCAGCACCCGGCCGAGTCTTCCTCTGCTGCCACAACAGTGTGCCTGGAATTAGGCTGTCTTTTCTCAGGCTGCTTAACAAAATACTGTAAACTAGGTGGCTTATATACAACAGAAACTTCTTCCTCACAGTTCTGCGGGCTGGAAGTTTGAGTTTAGGGTGCCAGCATGGCAGAGTTCTGATCTCGTTTTGTCGTATTTCACCTGGCAAGAGTCCCTTTGTATAAGGACATTAATCCACTCATGGGGGCTCCACCTCCCAACAGCCTTGCCTCCTAACATCACAATGGAGGCTAGGATGTCAACATGAATGTGGGGGTGATACAGGGTGCAGCCGAGAGGGGGGGCCCAAAAAGGGATTTGGAATGGGGTCCAGAACTCAAGGTGTCCAGGAAATATTAAGATGACCTCACCCCTTCCCCCCCACAGGTGTGAGTTGGGGGAAGGGACAAATGGAGCAGGGCCATTGAGAGCTGTTTTGCATAGCAGCAGCTTTGCAGCGAACCTCTGGCAGGTCATTTAACATATTTATAGCCTTTAACTGGTTTCATAGATATGTTAAATAGCTGTGGCCCAGCTTTAAGCCTGGGAGAAGGGAGTGACTTCCACCCAAGATGTAACTGGGAGGCAACGCCCCCTGGTTACAGCGCCTGCGTGAGAGCTTGGAGATGATTGGCTCCACGCCATGGGGCCACACCTGCCCAGACTCACAATGGCAGCTCAGTAAAGCTAGAAGGATACGGGAGTGCTGGCAGGTGTAGCCAATTGTGGGAGGAGTAGGAAATGGGGCTGCAGAGGAAGATTGGCTCGGAGATTTAAATGCAGATGCGGCAGCCATTGAAGGGAGAACCACGCACTTTTGGCCAGAGTGTGGACTCCGGCAGCCCTGTGAGAGAGAACCACCACCCAGCTTTCTATTTCTTTTCCTGAGATACAGTACCTTGGACTGGGCAAAGGGGGAAAGAAGGACTCTGTGTGTTTGTGGGTGTTTTAAGGGACTTTGGGATTTCGATGAAGACATTAAGTCATTACTCTTAAGTTTGTATAACTTGAATAAATAATTGCTTTCCTTTTGACCAACCTCTAACATGGAGAGCTATAATTCTCTGGCGAAGGGAAAGGTGAACCTAGTACAGGGGGACCCCAGGAGAAGGGGGTCTCAACTAGGTAACATTGTGGGACCCCCTTCCCTGGCGGCCAATCAGGGAAAGTCATGGGAGGCCACATGTGCAGTAGCTTTAAAGTAATACAAGCACTTGTACATGCACAGTAAAACCTGCCAAAACTAGCCAGGAAGGATCCGCCTTATAGGAACAGAGTCCCTCCAGCCCACGACGTCAATCTCTGCTTAGAGTTGGCCTGCTCCCATGTTCTCTACTATAAACTCTGGGTGTTCGGTTCAATTCTTTGTCTCGATCACCAAGAACCTGGTTACCTGTGCCCACCTGTGACAGGGGTGACACAATCAGTCTATTGCGGGCTGTCTGGGCCCTGACCAGAGGCCCTTAAACCCACCAAGGTACTCAAGCAAACCGGTGTCAGGGAAACAGGTTTCATAGCTTGTTAGGTGACCTATATTCCAGGTTAATTTTTCTTTCCTCCAAAATAACTTCAGTTTACTATCAATCATTTCAGGCAGAGCAAAGGAGTATAGCAGCCTGAAAGTAAAATTTGTTTCTTTGTTTTGAACACAAAGAATGCTTTTCTTCTCTCCTTTTTTTCCCACAGTTTGTGAACCAAGCTTTGTCCCTTGGGTTTGGTACAAATAAACAGAAGGGTAAGCAAGTAGATTTTTGTCATCCCAGGCCTTTCCACAAACCCATTTACGAGGTCAGTGGGGACCACAGCTTACCAAAACAAAGAAGTATGTGATTGAAAACGAGGAACTCTTGATCTCTCAGAAACGAGCAAAGACATTTGGGGGTTTCTAAAAGGCTTATATTCCTGGCTCTATCAGAACAAAAAAAGCTGGAGGGTAAGGGCACAAAGTACATGGACGAGGGGATGAAAATAGCAGACGCTACAAAAATAGAGGCCCGCGAGGACGGGCCCACATCTGTTAGAACTCCGCGCCAGCCTCCTTCCTTCACTGGGTCTTTTAACTGAAGAATTTGGGGATCACTCCAGGTTTGGATGACTTGGAGAAATAAACCTGTAATTAAAGTTGTTGTTATAAAAGTGGCTTCATATTAGTGCTTTCGGAGAGAAGACAGCGGTTTGAAACCGAAAGCATTAAAGCAGACCTCCCGAGGAAAGGGGTGGGGACCCCTTAGAAAAGGCTGGACCTAACACAGCCTGGCTAGTGTGTCTTTAGGTAAAGTTACTTGACCCCATGAGCCTCAGTTTCCTTTTCAATAAAATGGAGGTAACAGTAGTTTCTACCTCACAGGGTTATTGTGGAGAATAAATAACTCGGAGCATGTAAACTCCTCAGTCTGCGGATGAAAGCCCACAGTCGTGACACTGGTGGAGGTGCAGGGGGCAGGGATGGAGGAGGGGGAGGCAGCAGAGGAGTTTGGGGGGCCTTTCGGACCCAGGAGATAAAAGGGCTGGGAAAGAACCATTAGTGAGTTGACTGGATTGGAGGGGCTAGGAGGTAACCTGTTCTTAGTCCTGAAACCTGGACCTGGGAGAAGCCGGCTGGGCTATTGGGCTTTGGTTGGCTCTGTGGAGAGGGTTAAACCAGAAACGCCAGGGAATTAGCTAAGCTCTAAGACAAAAACAAAAACAAAACAAACAAACAAAAAAACTCCTATTTCTGCCAGGACTGAAAGAACCAAGAGAGATGGCCTGACTTGGTTCGTGTGGAAGGAGGGGCAGTGGTGCGCTGGAAAAGGTCTAACACGCAGCGGGGAGTGGAGGCAAGAGCCTAATCTGTAGTGTTCACCAGTTCCCAGGGTGTAAATATACCCCCCAGTACTGATTTCAAGCTACCAACGTGATGTCCAACTGGCTTACACAATTCCTGAAAATCTAGCCGTTGGCTCTAGCAGCTCTAGCACACCAGTGAGGGGGAAGCAGCACGAGAGAATCACGAGGGGTTCCGTTAGGGGGACCCCCACTGACCTGAAGTGGGAAGAAACAGGGAAGAGAGAGGCCACGTGCTTTCAGCCAAATTCAACAAACTGCGTGAGTAACACGAGACTGTTTCGCCTGCAAGTTTCCTAACTGTGTATAATTCATGCACTGATATTCCTTTGCACTGAGGTACTATTATACCAGTTAGGTAGGAAAAAGCAGATACTTAGTGTACTTGAGGATGGCTGGCTCTTGGTCCTGGGAGCGGGGCGGGCAGGTGGAGAGACAGCTGGAAAAGTGAAAGGGGAGCGGTTATCCTGATAGTCACAGGCTCCAAGGCAGTCCCCCGGTGTCCCACCTGCCGGCCGGAAGTTAGAGTCACAGGAAAGAGGACCCTCAGGGTCTGCTGTGGGCTGCCGGGGTGCTTTCTAGGTATATAAACAAATAAAATTATTGTTGCCATAAACAGAAAAGACTTCAAGACTCCAGGGTATGGTCCACTTACTGGATAAACAATGTCAATAACTGAAGACTATGAATAGTTCCTTTTGATTTTCTCCAAGAGAATTTTACCTTTTTATCTTAAAGGGGTTGGGGAGGGAATTCCTTTCAGACGAGATGGGATGGAGCTCGGGTGAGAAGGGTTAGCGTGGTCTGCAGAGCGGAAACATGAGAGAAACACAGCCTGCTCAGTATCTCGGTCAGTCGCTGTGAGGAAACGATTCGAAGTATTATATTTTTAAGGAATATAAAGCAGAACAAGGCAAGTGATAGCTCAGTGGGAATGAAATGTGAAATTGCAGAGATGAAAGCCAATCTTCTTTGGTAACCTCCCCAAATGGGGCCGGTGGCGCCTCGCGTCCTAAACGCTGCTCCTACCGCAGGGGCTGCGCCTGAAGGAACGTGCGAGACAGTTGTGAGGCGGGCAGAGGCTTGCAGGCTACAGAGAGCAGTGAGTGAAAGTTAAAGGGTCCCAGGGTTACTTTTTCCCAGGAAGAAAATAGCACATTACCTAGAAGATGATGCCCTGCTGTTCTGTATTTACAAGGGGAACAGAGAAGGAAAAACCAACTGCCTGGAAACGCACAGGGTTTTTAGATGCTTATGGTAAAGAAGGTGGGTGAACTCAACTGCAAGGAGCCCTGGCTGTCCTTTGGAGGCCTTCAAAGTTGGACAGTTGTCTATTTTCTTGTCAAATTAGTAGCCTTGCCTCAAATTCAGTAAATGACTTTCCTGGCACTTCCTTTCCCTGTGAACTAGTGCTGCTTCTGAGGAAAGGCCTGGAAGTAAAAGAGGCAACTGTCATTTTCGGCATGAATTCTGGGTTTTACCTCTTGTGGTTTAGGTTAAGTATTTCAAGTCTCAGGACCTTACTTCCCACAGTTCCATAATAAATGCCTTTGTTAAAAACATTTTCGAAAACTCCTCCAGGAGCTATTGAAGTAGAAAATATTTTGTTATAAATTGCTGTATGAGCACAAAATATCCCTCTACCATTATTATGTGTAACATGTAATTTGTAACTGAACACAAATAAAATTTTCAGTATTGCTGGTGTCCTTGCATAGAAAACAGGAGTTAGACTGAAAATATATAAGGTTCAGTTTTATGTGAATTATTTTTTCTTTACTAATGTTTTGTGGACACGCTATAGGTCCAATTTAAAGCCCAGACTTCCTCAAGCCAAAGCAGGTATGCAACACTTCTCTCCCTAAAGCATTGTAAGACTCCAGCAAAAGCCCCATCTGTAAATATTTATCTGATACACTTGTGATTCCTAGAAGACGCTGACTGAATGAAACGTATTTTTAACTTTGCTAATTTTTTGTACAGCTCTCATGTACAGTAGCAGCCTCAAGTCACATCATCGCAAAATATTAGGGCTGGACAAGGCCTTAGAGATAACCTGTCCAATCCCCTCCTATTATACATGCAAAACCTGGGCCCCAAGGAGGAGAAACACCTGTTCAAAGTTGTATCACCACAAATGGCAGTGCACTGGCTCTGTTAATAACTAACATGTTTGTGGTGTCTTCTGAAAATTTCAATTTCTGGAAAGTAAGATCAGTTTCTGCATCTCCTCATTCAGTGGTTTTTAGACCCATAAATATCTGTTCACTTTAATAAAACTTAAATTTTTAACTGTCTGCCCAGGAAAGAGATTCCCCACCTCCTCAAAAAAAAAAAAAAAAACCGTCCAGCAGAGGGCAGCAAACCGAAATAGGGATCCCAAGGCTTGAAATGCTTTTACATGCCGGAGGAAGCATCTTCACCTGTAATTTTGTCCACCACCAACCACCAACCACCTCCAACAGTAGCAGCTACCTATTTTACTTACTGCCTTACATGTGTACGTGCTGTGTTTTACCTCATTATTTATCTTATTTAATCCCCATAACAATGTATCCACCTATCAGTTACATACTATCCCAGTTTATAGAGGAGATTTAAAGAGATTAAGAACTGTGATCACCCTGACCTGGTAGCTCAGTTAGTTGGAGTGTTGTCCCATACACCAAAAGGTTGTGAGTTCGATCGTTGGTCAGGGCACATACCTAAGTTTCAAGTTCACTGCCCAATCTGGCACATACAGGAAGCAGTTGATCAATGTTTCTCTCTCCCTCTACTCTCTCTACAATCAGCAAACACATCCTCAGATAAGAGTTTAAAAAAGAAAGAAAGAAAAAAAGAAATGTGCCCAAGGACCTATAGCTAGAAAACAAAAAAGCCAGAGTCCAAACCGAGGTGATCAGGAGTCCAAACCCTTAAACACGCTGTGGTTGTTCAAGGGCATCTGTCTGAATGCGAGGTAGTAGGCAGTGAGAAGAAGAAAAATAAAGGTATTTTGTTAAGGAATCATATGAAAACAGAATCTAAAAATAAAATGCCTATTATTTTTAAATTGCCACACCGAACTCTTCTTATCAAGGTTCCTAGTGACACCTACGCGGCTAAACCCAGTGGTCATTTCTGAGTTCTCATCTTCCTTCACCTGTTGGCAGCGTTTCACCCTGTTGACCACTCCCTCCTTGGTTTCCAGGGCCTCACACTCTGGTTTTCTAACACACTGGCTGTTCCCTCTTGCTGTCCTTTAGCTGGTTCTCCCAGAGCCAGTCCTTGGTCCTCTGCTGTTTCTATATCCACTCCCTCGGTGATCTCACCCAATGTCACAACTTTAGGGTGGCATCTAGATGTATATCTCCACCCAGATCTCTCTCCCTTGAAATTCATACTCTCATATCCTGCTGGGTATTGGGCATCGCCACTTCCACATGAACATCTCGACCAAAAACAAGCCCTTGATGTCAGCCCCCTCCGAGCCTGCACCGTTCATAGCCTTTTGCATCTGTTGATGGCAAATCCACCTCTCACTCATTCAGGCAAAAAACTCTGCAGTCATCCTTGGCGAGTCTTTCCCTCACATGTAAGCCTCTGGGAAATCACTTTGGCCCCATCTTCAGAACGTAGCCAAGTCTCAACTTCTCACCACCTCCTCTGCTGCCACTCTAGTCTGAGTCTTCATGGTCTCTCAGAAGGATCACTGCATGAGTTATCATCTCAAGATGGATTCCTGCTTCTCCCTGTGCCCTCCGATTATCTATTCTCAACACAACAACCAGCGCGATCTTTAAAAAAAGGTACTCAGGTCAAGTCACTTCTATGTTTTGAGCCCTACATTGGCTCTCCACGTCAGAGTAAAAGCCACAGGACTCGCAGTGGCTTCCAGGAAGCTACGAGAGCTGGCTCTCTCATCTACTACTCTTCATCTTTTCCAGCCAAACTGGCCCCCCTGCTCTTCCTTCTGAGAACACTCTTGCCTTTGCTCACTGTTCTGGGACCACCTCTCTCCCAGACAGCCACTCGGCCAACCCCTCATGACCTTCAAGTCTTTGTTCAGATTTCACTTCCCATTAGGGCTCACCCTGACCATCTTGTTTATATTGCAACTGTTGGGGCCCAAGGTAGGCCGCTCCAAAATATCCCACACTGGCATATCGATTATTTTGGATCGAAATCACTTTAGAAGCAGCAGGAGCAGGAGGAGCTCTCAGACTCTCCGTCTAAATGCAGGAAATAAATCTCCGTGTGAAAAGTACCTTCCCTGCTATAGAGGGGCTAGGGAGCAACCAGACTAACAAAGGAACAGCCTCATCGCCAGATGTGAGGATCCAGGCTGAGTCTCTGTAATCAAACCCTTGTTAATTTTACTAGTTTACTGCCCTGGCTTACATTCTACTGAAATTCCTTACTAGCTCAGCTGCAAGAACGCATCAAGTGTAGAAGGCAGAATTCCCTCCCCCGGACGAACCTTCCCCCTCGCACGCCCCTCCTCATTCCGCTTTACTCGGCTCTGTACGCTCCTACAGCACTCTACGCCTTCTAGTAAACTATATCAGTTACTTAACATTTTTTGACAGGGCAGTTGTAACTTTACTGAGGTTCTTTTTAATTAAAATCCTTCACAATAGAGGCTACAGCCTGCAGGGGAAGCAGCCTTCTAAATGGTTCCTGCTCAACAACCCATACATTGAAGTAGAATTTAGTTTATTCCCCATTCCTTCAGTCTCGGTGGCTACAGGGTAATGGATGGAAGTGGAGAGAATGACTAAGAGGCAAGGATGAGGTCAGCCTAAAAGAGAAATCCTGAAGGGCTGCGACTTAAACCAGCTGAAGCTTGTTTTTACAGCTGGCTCTTCACCCAGTCCCAGCCAACCGGGAATAAGTTAAATACTGTGTAGTTCTGCCACCTCAGCTGATGACAATAGTAGCCGCTTTCCAGAACTTGGGCCTAGTTTGCTAGCTGCCAATGTCGCAGCTGCCAAAATTAGCAGGCCAGCTCCTGCACCTTCTCACTCCTCTCAGTGGGAGAGCTGGCTTGACCCCCAGAGACAGCCCACCCGGCAGCCTCATTTATGCTTCTCCTGTGTGCCTGTGACCAAGAGTCTAGGACCTTCTTGATGTAGTAGCATAATGTAATTTATGTTTTATTATGCTCATTGTATTTCCTATCGCCACCCCCTCCTCCACCCCCACCCCAGAACATTAGCTTCATGAGGCAGAGATCTGTCAGTGTTGTTCCCATACCTATTCCTGTTACCGGAAAGGGACCTGGCCTGGAGACAGTGAAACAGGGCGGGCTTAGGGTAGAAGCAACAGGAAAGCACAGGCTGAGCTGCTTCGGTTCTGTAGAAAAGTTATAGGAAAGAAATGAGCCCAGGCAGGGCTGCTTTGACTCACTGGGAAATCAGAGAAAAGGGGCCTCAGAGACAGGTTCATGGAGTTAGCCTAAGATGAGCTGCTGATGCCCATTGCTCCCCTGAGTGAAGTCTCAGTGGGGTCCCTTAGAGTTCAGGAGATGGGTGCCTGTGGGGGAAGGAGAGGGGGAGGGAGAGAAAGGCCTGGACCTGCTCTGGGTCCTTTGTTTTGAGGGTTTTTAAAGCCTGGGGATTTAGGGGAGGTCTTAGGAAAGGATCTCAGTAGGATATTCACCAGCATTCCCAGGTGTGCCCTTTCAAGGGTCATGGTCTCTACCGAGGGGTCAGCGCCACTGGGCACAGGGTCACTAGTCCCTGCAGCTGGTGCTGGTGCCACCCACCTACCTGGGTAGGCTGCTTTTCTGGGCCTGGGGCTGAAATACAACTGGAGCCTCGATGTTACCTCCAGGGAGGACTGCATGACCGGTGACGTGCCAGGGGAGGAAAGGCCACTCGGGGGGTGAGGTCTAGCACCAGTTTCGCCCATGGCCAGGCACCCAGGGCTTTCCACCCTGGTGACCC
>PVKM010024301.1:0-20609 GCA_004027735.1 Carollia perspicillata
CACCTGAAATAGAGTCCAACTTCCCAACAAAGAGAGCCTGCTTGGATTAAACAAAGCAGGGTGAATCTACCTGGCCCTGTCATCACCCCCAAGAACCCCTTGCTTTCTGCATTTAGAAACACACACACAGAACAGGGTGCCCGAAAGGCGATCTGTGATGTGCATTAGCCTGCCTCCAACCACAGGACTCTGAACCCTTGAGGGCACAGTCCAAACATCATGCCTTTTATCCTGTGCCTGACACAGGATGCTTCTGATATATCTTCGAGGAGTGAAGGTTGGTCAATTCCAGGTACCAGATTCAAACCAGATATAAATTTAAAAGGGATGTATTGTGTTACCAGGCTCCAGGGTTTAACATTCTATTGTTTTCCACCATGTAAAGCCCATTGCTTCACCCAGCAAC
Source organism: Carollia perspicillata (assembly GCA_004027735.1). Classification (NCBI taxonomy): domain Eukaryota; kingdom Metazoa; phylum Chordata; class Mammalia; order Chiroptera; family Phyllostomidae; genus Carollia; species Carollia perspicillata. The sequence continues at coordinate 407 of PVKM010024301.1, forward strand.
GTTAGGCATCTTCTAGAAACCAGGCATTGTTATATTTCTTGGGAAATATAAGAGAATAAAACAAATATTCCTTTCCCTCACAGCCTAACATTCTAGTGGAAGGAGACAGCTAATAAGGAATAATTATAATAATCCATATCCTACGTTAGGTAATAAGAGTTACAGGAAAAGAACAAAACAGAGCAGGTTACAGAGGATCAGGTGTGCAGAAGGGCGTGATTGTGATTTTCAGCAGGGTGGTCAGGGTAGGCTTTCCTTAAGAAGATGGCATCTGAATAAAGACTTGAAAGAAGTGAGGGGATGAGCCAGGTGGGTATTTGGGGGAAGGGCAGTCAAAGGAAACGTCTTATGCAAAGGTGCGTCTGTGGGAGACAGCCAGGACTGCCGGGAGACTAAATGCAGGCAGCTAGAACAGCGCAAGCAAGGGCAGAGGAGGCCAGAGAAAGCATTGCGGGCGGAGGAGGAGGGGTGCGCAGCAAAAAGCACATGTCTTGTGGACCTACGTAAAGATTTTGGGCTTTACTCTAAAATAAAGATCCTCGGTGTGATTTTTGAACTGAAGAGTGTGACATAACCCAACTTACATTAAGCAAGATACTTCTCATGGCTTTGTTAGAAGATGCTGAAGCAAACAAATCAACAGGGAGGCTCTTGCAGTAATCTGAATGAGATATTAGATCTATTCGTTCGCTAGGGCTGCGGTAACAAAGTACTACAAACTGGGCGGCAATTTAACCTAAAGAAACGTTGTCTCACAGTTTTGGAGGCCAGAAGTCTGGGATCAAAGTGTGGGCAAGGCCAGGCTCCCTCTGAAAGCCCAAGGCAAGGAACTGTTCTGGCCCCTCCCTTAGCTTCTGGTAGCTTCCAGTTCCGTTGGCTTGTTGATGGCTGTCTGCTCCCTGAATCTCTCTCACATTAGTGAAGATAATGAGAGATGGTCAGATTCTAAATAGTATTTGAAGGTTCGGCCATGGATTATTTTGACAGACTTAGTGTAGAGAATGTAGAAAAGAAAAGAATAAAGGATGAGTCCATGATTTTGACCAAAGGACAGGAGATGTTGCCAGTAAGATAGGGAAGACTACAGACAGGAAAGTGGGGATGGAGGTGCATCACTGAAATCTCTCTGCTACTCAGCAGTGCAGTTACCTGTCAGTCTCCATCAGACACACCTGCGGGCTTTGCGGTAGCATTCAGGCCAAGGCCACAGACACCCAGGACCACTGTCAGCCAGTGACTGTGGACAGCAGGGGTATTAGAAGGGGGGCCATTCCTGCCACAACAGGTGCATTTAAGGGCAAGTGTCTCAGGTTCTTTATCTGCCTACTAAATTTTTTTTCTCAGAGCTGCACTGAGTCTCTGGCTCTTCCTACCCTTTTTTCCTTTCCCCCACTCTCTCCTTCCACAGGTTTCAGGTGATCAGATCCATCCAAAGTCACTTCTACTCCTGCTCTGGCTTCCCTTTATCCTTCACAGGAGTCTCCGTGTACAACTCCCTTGCACTTCTATCTTGGCATCTACATCCAGAGAACATGAACTGGCACAATCAGTAGCAGGAGTGGGCTGAGAAAGCAGGCGGGAAGACAGGATTTGTGGGCTGGTTCATCCACCCCTCATCTGGCAAAGAAGAGCACATCCCAAGTGGTATGTGGAGCATGAACAGTCCCTGCACAAGGGGGTGGGCCAGATGATGAAAGTTTACTGGTAGTGATGTGAGAACTCACCCCAGGGGAGAGGTCTGCCCTAGCCAATAAGATTCAGGCATTTGAAAGGTAAGGGGGAACAAATGCATGAAGGGAGAGTCAAGTCAGCTGGTTGGTAAGTTGTATTGCCATGCAGAGGGATCATGAACAACTTGCAAGAACTTACTAACAGTTAAAGACTAAATATAACAATCACAAATATTTGATAGTTTACAAAGAGGCCCATATCTCCTATCATGGAAGAGTAAACATAACTGAGGAGCAAATACAGGGCTGAATAGTTGCAAGGCTCCAGAACCATTTAAATACTTACCCAAGGCAGATCTATTATGCAAATGTCCCCATTGGAAAAACCTAGGACCCATATGGGATCACCAGGGTTAAATTCCCTGAAGACTATGGCTCTAGCTACTCCCCTGAACCCTCGGAGCCTGCGGAGGTGGCCCACCGCTCCTTGCTAAGAGCAAACACATCCCCTAGACAGGAGGATACTACAGAGGCCTCTGTGCCACAGGAAGCCCATGCCACCTTCAGGAGCAACCCATCTTGTCCCCTGGATGCCAAAATAATAACTAGAGGTAAATTCCAGCATAATCTGTGATGACATGCTAGGGCTGGTAAGAGAGAAAAGAGATTACACCTCAACAGAGCTACTGGGCACATGCCCACAGTGGCAGAGATGAAGGCTATACCTAGACCCCAAAAAAGCATGATCCCCATTTACCAAGCCCAATCTAGCTACTGCCATCTCTGAATCCCAACCCCAGAGATTAATGCTGAGCAGCCTATATGGCAGAATTCCATGAGGAAACCAGACAGCCACTTCGTGGCAGGTTGACACTAGACCCCTTCTTTCTCACAGGAGTAGACACTTACTCTGAGTGCAGGTTTGCCCTTCCTATCCGTAAAGCCTCAGCAACACCACTGTCTGGAGATTACAATGTGCCTATCCTTTAGACATGGGAGCCCACAGACCACAGCGTATGTGTCCAGGGAACCCAGTTAACGATGAAGGACATGGGTCCCATCACATACTGCACCATCCAGAAGCCACTGGCCTGACAGAGCAGCAGAATGTTCTGTTGAAGGCATAGCTGAAATCCCAGGTAAGAAGCAATTCTCTGCAAGGATGGGTGCCGTCGTCCAGGATAAAGTATAGGTATTGAATATGTATGACACTGTGTTCCAATAGAAAGAATTCGTGCATCTGGGAACCAAAAGGTGAAAGGAGTGGCCCATTTACCATCATTTCCAATGACCCAAGGTGGGGCAGCTGGCGGCGGGGAGGGGTTGTGTTTCCCATCCTTATTACTCTGGTCTCTCCAAGGTTAGAGGTCCTGTTACGCGAAGAAGGTGTGCTCTGCCAAGGGACACAGCTTTCTCTGATGTCATATGTAACCTGCCAAATGCAGAGCCCCTTACTCTCTTCCGTTTGGGATTTGAGACACTTCTAGGGCTCGTGATTGCACAATGTGTGCATTGCAGAAACTGCAGGTTTGGGGTCCCCTGTATATCGGGTCCCGCCGCTATTTTACAAGATGATTAAGCCACAAAAGGATCATCCTCAGGTTCATACCCATGCTGCTTATAAAATTATGCTGCCAAATTATTTAAACTGCCTTCCTCAAGGACTATTTCCTGTAAAAGTCCCAGTTTAGTAAGAGATCAGAAAAACCACCTGCCGCCTGGGGCCAAGGCTGAGTTGGTTGATGAGTCACAGTTTATCTATTTAACTCTTCTCCATTCGCCAGATGTGGCACTACCTTCCCCTTTGGAAGCAGAAGAGGAAACAGCATTATAACAAACATCTGAGACTAGGTACCTAAAATAACCTGTTTCTGCCGTAGTGAAGGGCGTGTCAGAAATCATATTCTCAATGTGCAGAGGCAAAAAAGAAAGGCCAGTTTTTCTGTAGTGAACTAGGAAGTGAGCAGATGTCTGTGCTAGGAGAAAGGAGGCAGCATTTTGACCGCAACCTTCCTCTAAAGTTCCTGAAGCACTTGTGATATTTTGTGTTGGTGGGTAGCTAAAATACTTGAATGTTTGAGGCATGGGAGAAATTAAAAAGTTAATTCTCCATAGCTCTCATAACCAAAAAGAACAAGAAATGGACAGCTTAGATATCTTTCTCCTAAAATAAACACAGCAGCCCCCCCTTACCCATAGGGGATACATTCTAAGATACCTGGTAGATGACTGAAAGCAAAGATAATACTAAACCCTTTATATGCTATGTTTTTTCCTATACATATATACTTATGACAAATTTATAAATTAGACCCAGTAAGAGATTAACAACAATAACTAACAATAAAATAGAATGATGATAACAATAGACTATGAGCAGGAACCCCCCAAAACGGAATTTATTTATAAAAATCGTGTATTGATTCATACATGTTTAAACTTCAGTAACCTTCAAAGTACTCCTCATTTGATGCAGTACACCTATCGAGACTTCTTTCCACTGCTCAAAACAGATTTTGAACTCTTCGATTCTGATACCTTTTAGTGCTTCTGCCGATTTTCATTTCACCTCTTCCACATTGGCAAAATATTTCCCTTTGAGGACTTTTTCATCTGGGGAAACAAACAAAAAAGAGAGTTGCTCAGGGTGAGATTAGGTGAATAGGGAGGGTGGGGTATGAGGGTCATGCATTTTGGGGTCCAAAACTACTGAACACTCAGCACACAGTGTGGGCAGGTGCTCTCGTAAATCACCCATCATGAAATGGGCAAATTCTTTTAAAAAAATTAACTGGAGATGAATGCAGCCTCTCACAATAACACCAGTTGGTACACTGATACAGATGGGTTCCTAGAACACTCATCTAGCTGAGGAAGCCTGTCCTACAAGGCGATCACCCTCCAGAAGATAATTCCAGGTTCTGGGGGGCGGCCCTCGTATAATAAAAGTCTCATGAATGTGATGCTCACTCTCTCTCTCTCTCTATCTCTCTGAGAACCAAGCTGATAACTGAGATGGCTACTAAGTGACTAATAGGTAAGTAGTGTATACAATGTGGATATACTGGACAAAGGGGTGATTCACTTCCTGGAGTGGGGCAGGGCAAGAGTTCATCACATTATTCAAAATGGTGCACAATTCAAAATTTACAAATTGTTTATTTTCGGAATTTTCCATTTAATATTTTTCAGCTACTGTTAACAACAGGTAACTGAAATTGCACAAAGCAAAACCACGGTTAAGAGGAGACTATTCTAGTGCACAGTCAGGTATTCAAGGCACCTTCCCTTAAAGTAAAAATTGCATAAACAGGGTCCAGAGCATATGTGTTCTACAAAATTATTCCTTCTAGAAAACTAATAATCAACAAAGTAACAAAGACAGCTACTAGGATTAGTGGCAGTCCAATAAGCGCTCCCTTTTTAGACTAAACTTTGTGCCCAAATAGAATTTCATCTGTGCAGGTCTGGGGGTGGAGAGAGAAGGGTTGGGTTTCTAAAGACAAATGGGTTAAAAGCTGAGAGTCTAGACTGTATTCCCAGAGTTGCTGTTTAATTAGCCTCGGGTACATTCAGGTTTTCGGTCAAAGCTATACTATGAGTGAAGGAGACACTTGGTTTCAAGTTCCTTCAATGGAGTTTGAATTTCCTGGAATGCCAAGGGAGGAAAGTTTAGAGCAACCCACCCTATCTTTGCTGAGAGATGGCCAGACCTCACTGATGTTATGATCTGGGCAGCCAATAAGTCTCACTTCTGATCTTTTCTAAGAAAAAGTTGAGGCTCTGCCCAAGTCAACAAAAAAGGGAAGAGGCTGGGATGGGAGTTGAGCCTGTGAGATGACTCCTGCCTACACCTGGGGTTAACGTGTCTAGTTTGAGGCTTCCTGCTTGCCCGCTTAAGCCTTGGGCAATTCCTTAGCTGCTGTTTAGTGAGTCTTTTGTAGAGGGTATGTTCACTTACTGTGTCTCTGTCACACTGTTTTAAAACATCTTCAAGAGGGTCTTGCCTGTGACATTTGATGCCAGGCTGGAGAGCAGGACCCTGTGGCCTCTCCAGAATCCTTTCCTGAGAGGTCTAAATCAACTCCCCGCTTATCTGGGTGCTGAACATAGAGGAGGACAACTGGGCTGGGAGCCCACTGATAGAAACTGGGTTCAGCTGGCCTGTGGAACCTGCTTTCTCTGTAGCATTTACTAGAGAGGTAGGAGAGTGTAATGGTTTCAAACACAGGTCATGAAGTCAGAGCTGGATCGGTTCCCAGTTCCACCACTTACTAGCTATATAAATCTTGGCAAGTGTTTTTTTTTTAATATCTATAGGCCACTATTTCCTCATCTGAAAAAAATAGGAACATACCTACTCACAAAAAATAACGAGACAATGCATGTAAAGTGATTGGCATGTAATAAGTGGTTGACATCTCTGTTATCTTTATTACTAACAGAACAATGAATTGAGGAAAAGAGAGACAGGAAAGTAATTCCTCATCTGTGACTCTTTCCCAAGGCGTATAATAGGTGCGTGATTACTATTCCCATTTACCTTAATGGATATTTGAAAAACAAATAAGGTGACAGATGTGAAGTCCATTGGGAAAGAAATACAAGATGATGTCATTAATAGAAAGCTATAACTTGAGGAAACCAGGGCATGGCCTTGACTCTGGATTGCTCCCTTTGGGGAGTATTATTTCTGAACTCTACCTTTCTGATTTGTATTTCTCCTAAGACACAGGGGAATTCGCATTTTCAATTGCCATTGGATTACACACTGAAGTTTCAAGATGCAGGTAATGTTGAAATCTCATAAACTCTTTCAGGCAAGAGAAATTTTTTTAAACTACCAGGTGATGAAAAATGAAGCTACCATATGTCCAGACTTTGCTGAGTTAGCAAGCAAATCATAGCAAACTTCAATCTAGTCACCTTCAATGAAATATAATTTAAACTGACCTGATTCTATTGGAAACAATACTTCTTATCACACCCTGGGAAAAAATCATTCTCTTATCCAAAATTTTGATTCAAAAGCTAACTATCCTGCAATGTTTTGTTTTTGTTGAAAAAAATGTCTATAGTTTATTGGCTTTCCTTGAAAATAATATATACAAAGTCCTAAATATTTACCAGATGATACAGATCTGCCAGGGTTTTCAGCCAAGTTTAAAGAGTTTTATGAAATCATTTCTTGGACATATTTCTAACACTCTGACCCATGAAAAATTAACTGGGGAGGATTTTTCCACCTTCTCCACATGGCCTTTAGGTCACAAGTCTGTGTGTGTCCATATGAAACTCACACCCTGCAATCCGGAATGCCCTTGTTCGGTTCAAAAGTAGTTGTTGCCAACAGATAAATATTTTTAACAGTTTATTCTCTGGGAACATCTATTTCCAATGAAGAAACCATGTGTTCTGGCTTCAGTTACAAACTTATTTTCCCAGCCTCAAACTACTCAGACCTCAACTATCTGCCCATTTAACAAAATACCTTCCCCCAAGTCAATTTTAATTTAGTTTTCTACACTAACAATTTTCAACTCAAGTTCCATGGACCCAAGTGCCAAACCTGCCTCAGTCAGAGTACCTCCACTTTTATTTTTCCTTTAATCTTTATAATTTTATTTGAATTAGTCTTTTAAACATTTGGGGGTAAAAATTACACTCTCCAGTAATTATAACCCTAAAATAGAGAAGAAAGTCAATTTCATTTATTCAGTTACTAGACTCTTTTAACTAATTATAGACATTAAAATGTCATATTCCCATTTAAAATTCTTTCAGAAGTATTGTATGCCTCTGAGAAAAATTGAAGAAGAAGCAGGGAGGCTGGACCTTCATATCCTGTCCCAGTTGCCCTGAGGGTCTGCCTGCCAAAACTCTAAGTCTTCCCCAGGGGAGTTCCACTTACACATCCAGCCAAGGAAGGTCACGTTCCATCCAGACTCCACGGGAAGGAATGACCTACAGGGGTATGAAACCAGGCCAAGCATTTACTACACACCAAAATTCATCTATAAAGCAGCGACCCAGTTAGTGAAGAGTTATTATCTTCATTCTACCGCACTATTATTTTTGTGTTTTTATGTGGGTCACAGCAGAGAGAAATCCACAGAGAATTTGCCAGGGGAAATATGGAAGTTACAGTTGAGGATTGTTGACCCCACTTTTCCACTCAAGTTGTCACAGGAAGGGAAAGGTGAGACCACAGAGAGTAGCAAACACATTTGCCCAGACTTTGGAATTTCACAGACAAGAAAATATTTTTAAAGAATTAGGAAACTGACTTACCATTGTGAACTTTTCCTTTTGCCAAGCAAATATATGCTTAAAGCGATAACTCTCATCTATTACTGTCATGTTGGAAAAGGGCATTTTAATACCAAAAAGTAGGAAAATGATAATCTCAGGAAAAAAAGGGCATTCCTTTCCTAAATAGGTCAGTTGGCCTTCTTATACCAACCGACATCTCAACAAAGGCAGCCACCCCACCTCCCACTTTGGATTTAACACCTGGTTTTGATTCCACTTTAAACCAGTGAAAAGTACTTCAAGGCAATCTCCATCGACATAATGGGTTCAGGAATGAGGCCAGAGGATATGATGCCGGCTCCTGAGGCAGCCTGGGTCTGAGGTGGCCAGACCTCAGCTCAGCAGACTGGGGGGTAAATCCCTGTGGGGTAACTCTAGCTGTAAATTAGGGTGATTCAATAGAAAACCAAGTGCATCGTGACATCTTATGAGCTTTGCCATACTCTGACAAGCCCTGAGAGAGGCATGGAGGGGCCAGGGGTGCACACCCTCCTCCACTGGCTGGTCAGCTTTCCAAGCTTGGTGATCCTTTTCCAGCAGATGGCAGAACACACACATAGAAAACTCCAAAACCACCCAGGGTTTCTGCCACACTTTTGGCCCTTGATGTTATTTCTTTAAAAGTCTGCCTTGTGTAAGGAGAAATCTTGCAAACAAAAAAGCCCCGCCCACATTCCAGCCTTGAATCCTGTTTACACAGTACTTTAGTCTTCATGGAGAGGCTGAAATTCTTTGCAAAGAGAAGGAACACAAAGTAAAGAAATCCTGACCAATAAAATGCAAAGACCAGAATCGACATCTTCTTGCTGTTAGAGAGCCTAGCAAATAACTCGTGCATTTTTTTCCAATTTCTAAACCCAATCAAGTCTTTCATTAACCTTCGTCACATGCACAGATGAAGGTATAGTTACAAATTGTCCTTTCTAAAGAAGCCCGTGGATTTTACATTGCCTCTTTCCAAGGACAGAAGTCATACAGTATCCAAAGTTACACCGTGGGTCCGGAGAACCACCAAGTAAACCAATGAGGTGTCTCTCTACTGGGACGTGTTTTCACAAAAGCAAATCATGTTTCAGGCTAAAAATGTATTTTCTAAAATGTTCTTAAACTGAGTATTTCAGGCACAATAGTAAGTAAGTAGGTCACTTGCTCTCTAGGATTCAAAGAATATCGGCATGTGGTGCTCCATTTCTGTCCTGAACAGGAAAGGGAAAGGGAAAACACGCGTAACAAGAAAATCCACACCGCAACGCCCTGTACAGCAGCAGCTTCAGCTCACGGCTTCAGTCTATGACCAGAGGTTTTATAGGTGACTTTTAAAAGTCATTTGACCTGCAGAAGTACAAGTAGTTGGGCTTCCCCCAACATCTGCAAAAACCACATCCACACTACCACCCTCCCTTCTCAACAACTTCTAGTCAGAAGTGGGACCCAGGAATAAATGCCCTAGAAACATTTTTTAAATAGCCCAAATTTGATTGTCAAGCCACACTCCTTCTCTCTGTTCCCCTCATTTCTTCAGTGTCCAATCTGGTCCCGACCCAACCTTGAATGATTATCCAGTGTTCCCAAGGGTGCCCATGTTCCGTGCTTTCCTGGGTGGTCTGCCACTCAAAAGAGAATGTTAGAGCCAGAAAGGACTTGACAGACGATTTAACACGGCTTCTTCCACAGATGAGAAAAGCTTGGCCCTGAAAAATAAACTCTCCATGGCCACGACTTGACAGTGCCAGAGTTACAACTCTACCCCTTGGAGTCCCCATCCCTCTAGGTCTTGTCCGGTTGTTCATGTTCACCAGCCAGTGAGTGTGGGGCCGAAGTATCTGGCTTTATTACTACCTCTCTCAGAAAACAGATTTTCAATGAACAAAGGGTTTGGGTTTAGAAATTTCAAGAAAGACTGGTTGGAGCAGGCAAAATTTTGAACAGTGTGTACTTTCCATGTCTTCAAATCTCATTCTACCTGTAAATAAACCACTCTCTAGAAATGTAAACATGGAAGGCTAAGCTGTGGTGACCTGCCCCTTGGCAACTATAAAGAATGAAAGCTCTGCCCCGGCTGGTGTGACTCGGTTAGAGCATTATCCTGTGGTCTGAAGGGTTGTGAGCTCACTTCCAGTCAGGGCACAGACCCAGGCTGTGGGCTCAATCCTTGGTTGGGGTGCATACAAGAAGGCAACCAGTCAACATTCAGTGTTTCTCTTTCATGTCAATGTCTGTCTGTCTGTCTGTCTGCCTCTCCCCCTTCCCCTCCCCCTCCCCCTCCTCTTTTTCCCTTCTCTCCCCTCTCTAAAAGCAATGAAAAGCAATGTCTTTGGTTGAAGATTTTTTAAGAAATGAATGGCAGTCCCATGAGGGCAGGGACTCCATTGTACTCACATCTGTATCCCAGCTTTCTGAAGATGGCATGGAATAGCAGCTCGACAATAACTATTAGTTAGATGAACAAAATGAGGGAAGGAATTACCCCTTGTCCTTTCTCTTTATTGTTCACTTCTACCCACTTTCTGCTCCCTGATGTACTAAAGTCTAGTCCCTTTAATCAGTACTCTGTTGTCAGGTAATGGCTATCAGTCATCTATATTTTAGTGGCCTTTAAGCCACTGCTTAGGGTGTTTGAAGTTTTAGTTTTACCTCTTTAAAAAAAGCTTTGCAGACCCAGTCTCAGTCAGCAAAGAAAGGCCTTTGTGGCCAGGCCCTATCCATCTTCTCCAAGCATATGGCTAAGCTTTAAAAGCTTTGGAAGAATAGCAACTTTTTCATAGGAGTGCCTACGAGGCAACTAATCAACGGTCAGTGCTTCTCATGTCAGTGTTTCTCCCTCTCCGCCTTCTTCCCCAGTGACTTCCAGGTTCCCTCCTGTGGCTCTCCTTAGCTTTCACATCTTTGTAAAATAATCTAAAACCTTATCTTCTTACTGTCTCTACTTTCCTTTCTCAGCTGTCAAAACCTAGCAGACTTGCTGCTGTTGAGTATTTATGTTCAGCCGCACTATTCAAAAAATGCCTAGCGGTGAATTTCCCCACACCTCGCTGTGAAGCCAGAACACCTCACCTTACTAAGTTAACCAGGAGCCCATCCTCACCCGATCACACACTAGGGGGTGCTGTTGCTGTATCCGGACCCAAGGAGTTCGGTGACTTGGGGGGAAAAAAGGAAGTGGTAGAGCTTTCGGGGCCCTGGCAGACATTTCTAGCTGAGCTTCCCCGCACAATCCCTCTGCACAGTTTCTCGGAATCACACAGCACTATACCTCATCGAGCTGCACGGTTCCAGGGTGAAGCTTACAGATGAAGCAATAAAAAGGGAGGGCTGATGATCTCCAAGTTAAAGGTTTTACTGTAAGATTCTTTTAGGCACACAGGCTTACGTAACAGTATTTATGACGACTGCTGGACATGAATAATTAATATCCACTCACCACCGGAGAAGAAAACTCTGTTTAGGCAACCAAGTGGCAAACACTGTCAGGCAGAATTACACGTATCAAGGGGAACCGGAACAGCCGGGAAACACTTGAGTTTGTCCCTGCTTTTTGCAGTCATCTTTCCTGGTAGGTGATGTCTAAGACTTTGGGAATGAAAGCTTCATACACAAACAAATGCATCTCAGCGTCTTTCAGCCCCCAGCTTGGCTATTGCACAAAGCTTGCGGGCTGCCAGAGAAGCCTCCCAGGCCTCAGTTAACTCTTTCCTTGAATGACTGGTGGACCTGCACTGCAGGAAAACCTCTCTCATACAACAGAAGGCCTTTACAAATTTCTGAACATGTCATGACAAAGAAAGCATTTTGTTGGGTTTGCGGGGGGTTTCTTACGATAAGTTGAGAAAAAATGTATTTTTTTTAAAGTTCTCTGAAGGAGACTCTCACCTAACAGCATGAACATTAAACATTCCCACACAGAGAAGAATGGATCGGCACCAAGGGAAATAACCCTGGTATTAATCCAAGGAGAAACAATACCGCTGCCCCTCGCCCCCACCGCAAGCTAGGGTTTCACACCCTTTGTTGGTATGACTTGGATAGTCCACACAAATGCTAATGAGCAACAACTCACTAATGCTAATGATTAGAATTCTCTTTGGTTCCAAAAACCACCCAGCCAAGCTAGAAACTTGAAGAATCCCAAAGCGGTTCAAGAGGGACTCAGCCAACCAGAGGTGCCATTTTAGGGAAAATCTTTTACAGAGCGGTTTCCTTTTGCTCTAAACTCCCATCCCTAAAAGGGTCAGAATGCTAGCTAGAGATGCATCAAACTTTCAGATAAAATGCAAGGAATTCCCGGTCCCGGGTTTGTTGCAACAACTAGCGTGACAATTCCACATAAAGCTCTAAAGACAAGGATAAATAAACCAAACTTAACAGGGTGTTGGGTAAACTTTTTGAAAGTGGCTCTTAACCTAATTTCTGCACTCACATATCCAAAAGATACACTCCCATCCGTCACCAAGGCTGACTCTGGTAGTGTTACTTAATTGGGGCCCCAAGGAAGCAGATTAGAATAAGGAGATTGAGGGTTGTGATATCAGCGTAGTTTGAAAAGGTTTACTCTGAAAACGCAAGTCTGAATAGCCCCCTCAGGGCAGTGTGCTCAACCTCATTGGAAATCGCTAAGGTTAACACGGTCATATGCCAAAGACAACAGGCAGGTGGGTAACACCAATGTACACATGGTCTAAGGTCTTGATGAATAGTGAGTGGGTAAGTATTTCTAGTGCTAACACCCTCAGTTTCATTCTTTACAATGAAAAACACAAAGACAAAGCCTTGTACCTATTGCTGTACAAAAACCTTCACGTGCAAAAATGTTAAATGGTTTAACAAGTAATAGCATTAGCAAGTTTTAATTCAACATTATTAGTGACATTTTAAACATTTTGTTGTACCATCATTCCTGTGACTTCTTAATCCAGTGAAAATGAAGTCTTGCCTCCTTAGTAATTCCACAGTGATCTCAAATGTCTGTTCATAAGATTCACTGAAAAGATTAAAATATCCTTGCCTTGACACCACCCCCCCCCATGGATTGTCACTTTTAATTGGATTGGGGCAGGACCTAGGAGTCGTACTTTTTAAAATTCCTCAGCTATACAGCCAGGGTGAGCACCACTGAACTGGTGTATCCAGGCCTATAACCTGAAACTAAGTGCCTTCTCTGAACTTCCCCAAATCTGAATTTTACTCTGCAAAATATGTAAAGTTAATCAAGAATCCTCCCACCTGAATGCAGTGAAAATAAGACTATACTCATAAAGAACTCTGAGGTAATAGGGAAAAACAGGAAGTGGGTGCTTTTATCGATATTTGAAACCCATTGTTGGCACTGCTAACAATGAAGCCACAGATGATGAGATGGTGAGATGATACAGCAAACATGTAGCTGCTCTATAACTCTACAGATTCGGATAATTCTGAGGCAGTAATATATATTACAGTGCCTCACCGAAGAATGTATTGCATTGCAGAACTTAGCATTAAATGTAAATAAAGATGCAGTAGAAGGAGAGAGAAAAGAAAGGGACCTGAGAAGCTTGCCTAATGAAAACTCTAAACTCAGATCCAGATGACCGTGGAGGAGAGATGCATATCCCCATTCCTGTGGTATGAACACAACAAAGTCCCCCGGGGAAGGAGAAATTAGTGCTGGCCTCTCCTTTGCTTTCTGACCCTCCCACACCCCCCTGAAAGTCCAGTGGACCTAGTGGGCTCCTGATTGAAACCGTTCATATTCCTTCTTCCCTGAGTGGAGAAGAGCAGTCAGCCCTCACTGCTGACAGAGGTGAAAGGGACACAGACCCCTTTAGGCCTAAAACATCTCTCAGCGCCAAATCGGATCACGGGAGTGAGAGTCAATAGACGGAATCATAGACATTAGAACTCGCTGAGTCCCAACTTGACTTACAAAGACGCCAAGTGGCACCCCTCAAATACACAAGCTCTGAACTGACAAATTTCACTTTTTCAGAAAATAAGAATCACAGATGCGCTTGGCCAGCAGAAGATGGCACACCTCCACTCACCCACACCTGCAGCATCACCACGAGAGAAACAGCTTACATAATCCAAGATATGCAGTGCGGTGGCATGCATGGACCTGTGTTGGAATTTCACACGGGTAAAAGTCTCTAGCTCTTTCCAAATTTATTTTTATGACCTAATTTGGTCAGGATTTTGGTGATACAGCTTAGCAACCAGCACAAAGTAACTTTCCTGCCCCTTCCTGCAAAGCACCCACAACCCCGGTTTGACCCCTCTCAACCCTTCCCAGTCAGGGCAAGCTTCCTGGACAGGCCTGGGGTTACCGCTGTGATTCTTCATGCAGTGACCTCAAACTCCTGCTTCTGGAAGACTGACCCGGGCTTCCAATAGCCACTAGTTATTAAGCACATATTGTGTTCTAGTCTCTAATCTCAAGTTCATCTTCATGACAATTTATAATGGGAGTATCCCTATTTTACAGACTAGGAAATTGGAGCACAGAGAAGTTAAATAACTTCTGGTCACATAATTAGTAAGCAGTAGAGCTGGCTTTGAACTCAGGTTTCTCTAATCCTAAACTCAATTCTTTAAAATAATAATGGTGGATTCTTATACAGCAACGTATGTCAGGCACCGATCTAAACAATCTTCAAATCTAACTTATTCAATCTTCACAAAAACCCTAGAAGAGAGCCATTATTTTGACCACTGCCATCAGGCAGATGAGAAAAGTGAGGGACAGCAAGATTCAACAGCTCTTAAAGTAGCAAAACTCACCCCTGATGACACCAGCATTCAAACCCAGGCAGACTAGCCCCAGCCTCCGGGCCTTAAGCACTGCACATACTGCCTCTAGTCTCACTGTCACTTTTCTGTATTCATTCCTTCCAATACTGCTAAGGCCCCTTTATATACCTAATGTCTTACCAGGTTTTGATGGATTCCTTCCCTCGGAGAGCAGTGATCTAGATGAGTAAAATTATCAAAACAATATTAAGAAAGCAAGCGGTTCCCCCCCTGTGAAGCCAGGTCACGCATGCTCGGGCAGCGGGAAGAGTCCTGCTCTGGAGCCGGCAGGAGGGCCTCCCAGAGCACTGAAAGTTGGTTGAATGTGGAGAGATAGAGAGAATAGTCCAGGTAAAAGGAAATAGGTGAGCAAAGGTAAAAAGACAAAGAAAAAACAAAAATGGAAGAAGGGAAACTCCCATGCCAAGACCCTGTACTGCTGTTTTGTACGCTGTCTCATTTCATCTTCGCACAGGTCTTCAAGGCATCCTCATTTAACAGATAAAGGAAAGGAGGGGATGAAAGCTCAACAACTCGTGGTGGTCACCCAACCACCAAGGAACAGAGCTAGCTCTGTGTGCCTCTGACACCTTGTCTCTAAACAAGAGGACTCTTCACACAGGTGAACACAAACTGAGAAGGCCAAGGAACTGGCAAAGCACTGGCAGGCCCAGAAGAACCAAACCATTCTGATGTGTAGACCCTTTAGAGCAACCCGGGCTCTTTGTCTTTCTCCCACCCCCCAGAGGGGCCTGTGCATTTTCGACTTAGAAGCCTCTTCCTGTGGGGTTCCCACCCCAAACAACTCCCTCTCTGCACACTGACACATCAAACTTGCTTTGTCCAAATATAGAGCAGTCCTCTCACCAGGGAAGGGCCTGGCTGAGGACAAGCTCCCTGCTGGTGAGGCCAGCTGGTAGGGACACAGGCAGGGCCTGAGGGACTTCAAGGGTCCCCTAATCCAGACCCGTCTATTAAGAGGAAAATTTTTGATACCCAGCGAGGGGAGGAAAGTGAGTCATGGAAGGCATTCCCTCGCCCCACAAAAAAAAAAAAAAAAAAAAAATCTGAGCTCCTTGGAAGTGCTTTGGCAAGCAGAGGTCTTAAATTCCTGCAACAGCTTGGGGAGGAGGTAACTAAGGATCTGCCTTCCCACAGAGTCTGTCTTTAGATTCCAGTGTTGCTGAGACTAAAAAGAGCAAATCTGTTTTCTTAGCAAGGTTCCAGTTTGACTCAAATTTTGTTGTCGTTAGGAGGGAACTGGGGTGGAGGAGCATCTAATTGTGAATCATCCGCTTTTAATTGAATTTACTCTCTTTCCTCTGCAGGGCAAGCAGGCCCTGATGTTGCAGCACCCACTTACAGCTTCTTATAGCATGCCTCTTACAGCGCCCACTTCCCACTTCCTGTAATAGAAATATAGGTGTCGTGATGCTTCTGCCATTGTACCCTCAGGTGGCCCTCTAAACAGACCTGGAGGAGTAGAGTGACCACAGCCATGGAGAATCTGCTGTCCAAAGATAAAGAAGCACCACTGTGTCACTGTCAGAATGTAAAAGTGCATATCGAGATCATTACTCATCAAACTTTCCCTCTGGGGACAGATATAACCCATTGCTCTTTCTAAGGCCCAAAGACTGTGAGTTACTTTCCATTAATATTTCCTGTCACTCTTCTGTTCCATTTCCACCAATCATCACATTAGACCATAGCCAAAAGACATAACATTTTTAAAAAATGTACTTCCTTGAATGTGCTCAGAGTATTTAGAGGTCAATTTCCCTGCTGGCTACTTTCAGTGTAGTTCCGTAGTGCACAAAGAGGATTTTTTCTCATTGTCTCTAGCAGGAGGTAAAATCCCCAGAGGGAGCAGAACCTAGACCTGTTTCAGTAAATAGACCAATGACCTTGGGCTATATCATTCACACAGTAGTAGTTGACTGTGCTTTTTTTTTCTGATCCAGGATTTATTGACCAAAAGTAATTTGAAATATTTGGGAACGTAGAAATTGGATGACTTAAGTGTGAGGAAGTCGGATCATTCCCTCTTTCTTTAAATTCTCTCTTCCCCTATGCACACCTCTCTGTTGCCTTCTACCTTTCTGACCGCTCATGGTTAGGTTTCTTTATGCACCCCTCTCCCTCTGCCGAGGCCTTAAATGTCAGTATTTCCCCGAACAAACTCATCTACCCCCATATCTACATCCTATCATCCCAATTCTGTACCTCAGCTGATATCTCTCTTCAGAACTCCAGACCCACTCATGCAACCGCCGACTACACGAGCTCCTCAAACTCAACACATAGAAAATTGAACTCATTATCTTCTCTCTGTACCACCTCCTCACACCCATTTCTCCTTCTCTTCTTTGTTTTGTTAATGACGCCGCCTTTTATTGTCCTGTTGCCCAAATCAGAGACCTGGGAGTCACCCTTTTGTCTTTGCTCCTCCTCATCACCGTCCCCTCACACCCGAACAATGTCAAGGACTATCAAGTTCTTCTCTTGAATCCATTCACTTTTCTCCACTCCCACAGCTATTAGCCTAGTTCAGGTAAAACTCATCATTTCCCAAATGTGAAATGTCCCCCACCTCGTTCTCCTGTCCCTTTACTTGAGTGCTTCAATTCATTTTTGATGTTGCACCCAGTGATCTTCTTAATATGTATATCTAAGTATGTCATACCCCTCGCTAAAAATCCTTCTAAGTAGCTATTCTGCTTTTAGGATCAAGTCCAAATGCCTTAACCAACTGAAGAGACCCTGTATATCTTGGCCTCCACATACCTCTCCAGCCTCATCTCGCACCAAAATTGCTTCGCATTTCAAGATCCAGCCACACTGAATCTCTTTCAGATTTTCAAACCAGCTGCTTTCTCTCTTGCCTCCTAGCCATCCTAAAATCCTAGACTGCACAGAGGAAAGGGACTGAAAGATACGCAAATCAGAGCTTCCCACTAATTTCCTCCTCATCTTCAGAAAACTCAGTCCAATTCACTGAATATGTATTGCAAGCCCACCAAGTGAAAACATTCCTCTGGCAGCTGAAATGACACTTAATAAGAAAGATATAGTCCATGCCTTTTGAACTTGCAGTTTCATTGCTTCTCTTAAATCTGTGCTTAAAAATTCAAGTTCCTGAACTTTAGTTCCTTTCATGAAACTTAAGTTCAAGCCACACTAAGAAACTATCTGTCCCTGACACAACTGGCTTTTGCCTATATTCACTTTTACCAGAATACTTCACCCCCTTCTTTACCAACCCAGGGCCTTTATATTTTCCCCCCATTTCTACACTTCAAAGAAGCTCCAACTGGCTGTTTCTGCCTAGATTAGAAAACTCTTTAAGTTTCGGCTGACTTTCTCAGCTGTTGCTTAAGGCACTCCAGTTGGCACTGATCACCAAGAATTCCCAGGAGCCAGAAGCCCTGCATTTCATAGCTGTGTGTGGTGTTGCATCAGTCAGTGCTGGAAAGAATGTTTAAGTTTAAAATAATAGAACTCAGGAAAGGGGTAGAAAGAAGAGCCACCCTAAGGAAATGTAGTAAACCAGCATTTCTCGTTTGCCCCTGGTCGCACAGCAAAATGATGGATCTAGGCAAAGAACACCTACCTAGAATCAAAAGACTACATTCTATGTTTTTGCTAAATTAGGAATGTCATTTGATAATGAAGAGACGACCTTTTGACACTTTTCCTTCTTCTTGGTAGGTAGATGACTAGAAGGCTTAGTATCACTAGAATTGCAAAAAAGCATTCCCTTGGGGCAGACAGGTGTAAAACGTCAACCCTTCTTTCTTCCCTTCTGACTGGGAAGCAGGCTTTGTGCAGGGCATCCCTGCATGTCCACACATGGCTGACCCTCTGTGGCACCCCTTTGCCTTCCAAATTCATGGCCATCACTACATAAACAGAGGATACTCTCTCAGGTTTCTCACTGCCCAGCCCTGAACAAGAGGGGGGTCTACTTTCTAAACAGAGAAAGTTACTATATTTTGCATTCTTATTCTCTACTTGGAAATTCATGTGAAGTTTCCAAATGTCTTACACTTGCATCACCCGTTCATAAGGGCCAACACAAACACACACACATGCATACACCCTGCTGCCCTCAGTGAGGCAAAAATTTGAATTGTCCTCAAATACAACACAAAGAGAATTCCTGGCAACCAGAGTTTTACCCAGAGGTGTTAATGAAGCATAGTCATCCCTGGCTGACCAGAAGCCCAATGACTATTAATAGAGAGAAGCAACTTGAAAGTGTCAAATAAGGGAAAGCATGCCACAGCTGAGTTGAAACCTCAATAAATAGGAATAGGCTGTAGAGAATCATGTGGCCATTTGTCCAATGTTTTATCCCCCCCGCCACTATTTTTTTTTAGGCTGGATTGATTCCTGTCTAGTTCAGGCAGGGGACATACTAGACTAACTTGGTCTGGGGGCCAACTGAAGATTCTAGGTGTTCCTTTCAAGGCAGGCCCTGGACCTTAGTTTAGCTGAGTGTTCTCAGGTGAAAGGCACCTTTCCTTCCATCGATGGCAGAGTATGTCTGTGAGTCTGGCAGACAGCAACAGCAGTAAGCAGGAGAATCAAAAGCCTGGATGTGGCATCAACCTTATATTTCACCTGCATCCCTAGGGGCCAGAAGATCCTGCAACTGGGGTAGCAAAACCCGCCAGCAGGACTGCGCACAGTGACTTCCGTATTTTCCACTCCTTTGGTATGACCTTTTTACTTAAGGGACACTATCTCCCCCCCATTCCATCTAAGAACATTTCAGTGAGTCTTTCAGAGTACAAGAAGTACCAAATAAGGAAATTTCTGATTTGTATCTTTAAATATCAAAGATATTTATTGAGTTAGAAAACATGTATCAGTGACTTTCTCTGAGGAAGACAATACGTTTAGCACTAGGGTGCCATAGAGTAGGGTGAGGGAGGGTTTGAAAGATGAGAGACACAAGAAGCCTCCCAGCATAGACCTTAAAAATGGAGGAGACTGGCAGGGACATGAAATAAATAATACAGAAGAGGGACAGAGCCCAGGTGTCTGGGGGTGTGCTTGCTGAAAGAGAACCAGAGTGGGAACTTGCCATACCATCAACACCTTTTCAATATTTTTCAGTCCTCCAGGGAAAAACTTTATCATACCTGCCAAGGAGGGAAATCACAATAAACAGAAGTATGCTCCTTGAGGAAGATTTGTCTGTACTCTTCTAGTGTTCCCAGGATAGAGGCCTATGGTCTCTTTTCAAGTTGAGTTGGTTTTGATGTTTATGAATGATTTGGTCATTAAGTCGGTTAAATAGTCAAACAGATCAGAAGGATTAGAAAGGCCCACTGAAGCAAGGCAATGATCCACCCACCAGAAGGTATTCGGACTCTGCAGCAGGGCCAGGACACAGACCTACTGCTTCAAGTAGATGAGACCATAACTGTGGGTCCCACGGGTCTCCC
>PVKM010024302.1:0-20607 GCA_004027735.1 Carollia perspicillata
GGGCAGAGGCTGCAAGGCTGTTGCATCTGCTGCCCTCCCCTGGGGTCAGGGTCCCGACCGCCTGACTGCAACCTCAGGCAGGGCTGCACCTCTCAGCCTCACTGTCCTCATCAGTAGAGGAGGGATGACACAGGACCTTGCCTACTGGACCCCAGGGCTCTGTGTATAGTGGGGCTCAGTGACGACCACAGGTGCACACGCTAAGTGCCCACTGTGCACCCAGTCTGCACTGGGCGCTGGGGATGTGCAGGGTGACGGCAACATAGGCCCCAGCCTCTGGGCGCTCCTGTGCTGGTGGCTCATCCACCCCCCTCCCCCCAGTACATGCCCCTGCTTGTGCTGGACATCTTCGAGGACCTGCCTGGAGTCCCTGGGCTCTTTCTAGCCTGTGCCTACAGTGGCACCCTCAGGTGAGTGGCCCTGCTTGTTCACCCACCCACATCCCAGCCCCTCGGGGCCTTGTCATCCCTATCAGCCACACACCCCCACTTCAGGATAGAATGCTCTGGACGTGTCTACCATCTCCAGTTCCTGCTTGGTCCCCAGCAGGCAGCTTGGGTGGGCTCCGGCAGAGAGGGCACCCTGGGCACAGGACCCCTGCTGTGGGGTCTTCCCCTTCCTAGCACCTGGCCTCCCATCTAGCTCCCTGCCCTTTTCTTCCTTCTCTCAGTCCTTCTTCCCCAAACAAGTGTTTATTGAGCACCTGCTATGTTTTAAACAGGTTCTAAATCCTGGGGCCCAGCCATGACCAAGTGGACCCTTACTCCTGCCCACAGGGGCCCCACATTCTGGTGGTTTCAAATCTGCCATGACTTCTGGCCACAGGCCTGCTCCTGCTGTGACCTGGGTCCCATGGGACTGTTCTCTGCACCCCATTATTGCTCTATAACAAGAACTTGTGTCATTCATGTCCCTGGTCGTGGGTATCCCTACTCCCATGGGGGGTCTCAAGTCAGTAGAGTGGAGGTGGGCGTGGACATCTCTTCCACTCTTGGGGGAGTCTTATCATCTGCACCTTTGCCCTTGGGCTAGGCGGGGTCCTGGCAGGTCAGATGGTGTGGCCAGTCTCTGGATGTGGCCTGGCCACACAAAACCCCCTGCCTTGTGCCCCCCAGCACAGCATCCACCAGCATCAACGCCATGGCCGCGGTCACTGTGGAGGACATCATCAAACCGCGGCTGCCCAGCCTGGCGCCCCGGAGACTCATGGTCATCTCCAAGGGGCTCTGTGAGTTGAGGGGGTCCGGGTGGGGGGCCAGGGCAGCCCCTCCTCACTGACAGTGCCATCCCCATTGCTACAGCGCTCATATATGGCTCGGCCTGTCTGGCCATTGCAGCTCTGTCCTCACTGGTCGGGGACGGAGTCCTCCAGGTGAGCCCCTCCCCAACCGTGCTCCATCTCCCAGAGGTGGGGCATCTTCCCCCTTGCACTGAGATTGGGGAGGGCCATGCACTCTGGGTTCTGTCTCACCAGGGGCTGGATGCTTCCTGCCGCCACCTGGGGGGAGGGGAGGGGAGGGGAGGGGGGGGGGGGGTGGGGGATGGCCTGGGGGCAGGAGGAGAGTCCTGACTGTGGGATCTCATCAGTTAGGAGAGAAAATGGGCACCTTTGCCTCCAACCAAGGGAGAGAGACAGAAACAGGGCGTCCCATCCCCTTTAGGGAAACTGAGGCACACAGGCCCGCAGTAGGATTCCTCAGGTCTTGCTTTCACAGAGGGTGAACTGGGGCCCAGAGAAGTGGGGCGGCTCTGCCCTCAGTCACACCCCCACCCGTGCCCTCAGTCATCTCGCCGCCCCTCCCCAGGGCTCCTTCACCGTCATGGGCGTCCTCAGCGGCCCCCTCCTCGGAGCCTTCACTCTGGGCATGTTCCTGCCGGCCTGCAACACACCGGTGAATGGGGCAGGAGGCAGGGGGCTGGGGACGGGGGAGGGGCTGGCCGGACTCCTGGGTCAGCTGACTCCGGCTCCATCCTCAGGGCGTCCTCTCAGGGCTGTTGGCTGGCTTGACCTTGTCACTGTGGGTGGCCGTGGGCAACAGTCTGTACCCGCCCACAGCGAAGTCCATGGGGGTCCTGCCTTCCTCAGCTGCCGGCTGTGCGGGGCCCTCGGCGAACGCCTCTGGCCTCCTGGGCCCGCTCCTCGCCGCCAATGCCTCCAGTGGGGCCCCCAGGTGAGCCTGGCTTTGGAGAATGCGGTCAAGAAGGGACCCCTAAACCGAGTCCCAAATGGGAAGGAGGGGCGGGGCTTGGGAATAGGTGAGGGAAGGGCGTTCCCATCCGGGTTCCCGTTAGTGCCCTGACGGTGGTGAGACCGGGCTGGATTGCATGGGGGGAGAAGGGACAGGAGATGAGGTCCAGCCAGAGGAATTTGGCCTGATTTTTATTTCCCTTTGTGGCTGAGTAATATTTCCTTGTGTAGACTGACCACATTTTGTTTGTCTATTCATTAGGGAAACAGAATGGGTTTCCCTAATGGGTCGTTTCTACTTTTTGCTGATTGTGAATAGTGCTGCTATAAACATTTATGTACAAGCTTTGGTGTGGGCATATGTTTTTATTTCTCTTGGTCTACATCTAGGAGTGGAATTGCTGGGTCACGTGGCAATTCTAGGTTAAACTTTCTGAGGAACCGCCAGACGGTTCCCACAGCTGCCCACCATTTCACATCGCCATGAGCAGTGGGGGTAGTTTCGGTTTCTCCACATCCTCGCCAACGCTTGTCATTTTCCTTTAAAAATAATTCTAGCCATCCTGTGGATGTGAGATGGTACCTCACTGTGTCTTGGTTTTGATTTGCATTTCTCTGATAACAGATGATTTGAACATCTTTTCATGTGCTTTTTGTCCATATGTATAACTTCTTTGGAGAAATGTCTATTTTAAATCCTTTGCCCATTTTAAAATAGGTTCTTTTTATTGTTGAGTTGTCATTTACATCTTCTTTATACCCTTGTGTCTTTAAAATATTCTGGATACTAAATTCTTATCAGATGTATGATCTGCAAATATTTTCTCCCATTCCATGTGTTGTCTGTGTGTGTGTGTGTGTGTGTGTGTGTGTGTGTGTTAACGTTACGTTTTTTTGTTGAGTTTATTGGGGAGGCATTAGTTAATGAAACTTTCTGGGCTTCAAGTGTGCGGCTCAGTAGCACGTCGCCTGCACGCCGCGTCATCCTTGCGCCCCCTCCTGTCCCCGTTCTGTGTTGTCTTTTCATTCTCTTCATAGTGTCCTTTGAAGCACAAGAATTTTTAATTTTGCTGAAGTCCAGTTTCTCTATGTTTTCTTTGGCTGCTTACACTCTTGGTGTTATATCCAAGTAATGATTACCAAGTCCAAAGTCATAAAGGTTCACACCTATGTGTTTTTTTTAAGATTTTATTTATTTTGGAGAGAGGGGAAGGGAGGGAGAAACAGAGGGAGAGAGACATCAATGTGTGGTTGCCTCTCACGTGTCCCCCTACTGGGGACCTGGCTGCAGCCCAGGCATGTGCCCTGACTGGGAATCAAACTGGTGACCCTTTGGTTTGCAGCCCACGCTCAGTCCACTGAGCTGCACCAGCCAGGGTCACACCTATGTTTTCTTCTCAGAATTTAATTTGGTTTTCTGCTGAGAACAACAGGGAGCCATGGAGGGTAATGAGCAGAGGCAGGAGGTGATCCGAGTTACTTTTTAGGAAGACTCCCTCTGGCTGTGTGTGGAGAGTGGCTGGGGGTGCGGGCAGGATGGCGGGAGAGAGGGAGGATTGCCACTGCACACGTCTGGGTGGACAATAACGGAGGACTCAGCTGTGCCGCAGCAGGAAAGATGATATGAAAGGAGTGGATTAAGAGTGGCTTTTAGCCTCACGCTCCCTTCTCCCACCCCCAAAATGGACCCCAGAATGGACCCTGGTCGACCCGCCTTGGCTGACAGCTTCTACAGTATTTCCTATCTTTATTATGGTGCCCTGGGCACAGTGAGCACCATGCTGTGTGGAGCCCTCGTCAGCTACCTGACAGGTAAGCAGGGCTTGTGTCTGCCTCAGGGGAAGCACCCTGTCCTTCCCTTTGCCTCCAGTACCCGCTGGGCAGGAAGAAGGGGAAGGACACTCCCAGTGGCTCGGCTGTCACTGTGTACTGGACACAGCTGCACCCTTTACACTGTGTCGCTTTCAGGACAACCCTACACCTTGCAGGGCTTGTCCTATTTTACCAAGGCAGAAACTGAGACAACCTCTCCCCCTTCCCCCAAAGACTAAGTCCTTGCTAGAGAATGAGGGGTGGGGCCGCGAGGTGCTGTCCCTGGTGCTGAAACATGTTCTCGTTAGGGCCCTGGCCACCGCGCACCGCTCAGGGAATTCTGAACCCCATCAAGAAGTGGAAAGACATCAGGAGAAATCAGTAGTAATAACAGTACCTGTTTCCATTTTCTGAGTCTACATTTTACATTTACCAAGCCCTTATTGAGTCTGTCTCTGTGCCGGGAACAGAACCACACACTGGACCCTCCTGGCCATCCACTGATGTACAGATGAGAAAACTGAAGCCCAGAGAGGGGCTACGTGCTCGCCAGGGTCCCCCACTGGGTCACTCAGATCTGGGATTGGAACTCCTCAGAGCGCTCCCTTCCCTTCCTAGTTCCCACACCCCTTACTAAATGACCCCAATTCTCTCTGATGCCAGGCCCGACCAAGCACAGTGCCCTGCGTCCTGGTCTGCTGTGGTGGGACCTCAGATGGCAGACAGCATCAGTAGCTCCCAAGGAAGAAGCGGCCACCCGGCATGACGGCTTGGTGAAGGTCAGTCTCGGGGCTGGTCTCCCAGAGTGGGGGGAGGGGCAGCGAAGTAGCTTGGGGTGCTCTGCACATGGCCTAACTCAAGGGAACAACGTGGTGAGTCACTGTCTTTCTCAGCCTTTTGCTACCTCCAGGGGAAGACTCAGTTGGGAGCTGATGTATATTCAACACTTTCTATTATCCCCTGTAACAAAGACTAAGCAGAAATGCATAATTTTCATTTTCATTGTATCTGTCTTAGCACTGACTTCTAACCTATGGCAGGTGAAACTGGTTTGCCTTTAGGGTACTGATATAACGTCTCTCCTGAAAATAAAATCCCTTAATTCTGAAGTGAGTCAACGTAGAGATAATCTTACGTAAGAAACGTGATGGGGTAGACTGACGTCGCTCAAAGCCTTGTGGTTGCTATGTGAATGCCTTGAGTTTGGGAGACACAGTCCCCGAGGGGTCTGGTTCAGGCCTGCCCCTGGTTTGGATTCCCTTGTTCATTTCCTCATTTATTAAGCACTTGCTGTGTACCTAGCTCTGCTTTGGGCTGGGGTCCAAGCCCACTGTCTAGCAGTAGCAGATAAAAGCTAAACTGAATAATGAGTAGGATCTTGGCAGGGGGTGAGTGTTAGGAAGACAATAAACCTGGGATGGGGTGGCCTCCTGCAAAAGGGACATTGATAGAGCCCAGAATGAGAAGAGGAGCCAGGGGAGGAAAGGCAGTCTCTGTGGAGGGCACAGCAGGCGTAAGGCCCTGAGGCTGGAGCAGGTTTGACAAGGTGGGTACTGGGGAGGGAACAGATTTGACTGAAATGTTTTAAAGCTCCCTCCAGCTGCAGTGGGGAAGTATTTATTTTCTTGAAGGACAGCAGGCAGAGAATCAGAGAGTGAAGGGAGGTTGGGCTGTAGGTGACACGTTCATGGGGAGGAGAGGCGGATGGAGATTTTGGAGGCAGTGGGGACTGGCTGATGCACGGACAAGAGGCCATTGTGCAACCCTGCCAGGGTGCCATCCTCCCAGGCCCTCGGGTCCCCTTCTGAGAGACGAGCTGACACAGAAATGGGGTCTCTGAAGAGGTCTTTCTTCTTTTCTCTCCTCAGGGGCCTGAGGAACCCCCAAGAACCAAGAGACCTCCTGACTTCCTGCCCACCAATGAGGATCGTCTGCTCTTCCTGGAGCAGGAGGAGGTGACTAGAGCCAGCTCTGACTTCAAGACCCCTGGCAGTGTACATCAGGGTAGTCATGACCTTCAGGAGACAGACCTCTGAGCCAGCTCAAGACTGACCACCCTGAATAGAACCTCAGGGTATGCCAATCTCAGGCCAGGGGAAAAGGGCCTCAGGCTCTGGTGGGCTGGAGGGAGTCATCAGGGCTACATGTCCCCGCCCTATGGGAAGAGGCAAAGCCCCGCCTCAGGGAGGACATTTTATCCAGCTCCCTCTTCCAGCCAGCCACTAGCCTTAGATGCTGCACCCCTGCTGGCTCCCCAAAATGAGGCTGGATTTTTCCACACCTATAATAAAAAAGATATTGGAGTCCCCTCTGGGCAACGTGGGAAACCTCCAGTTCTAACATCAGGATCTGAGAAAGACCCTGGCTCTTTCTGGGAGGTGCCTTAGCAAGGATTTTGGAGGTTCTCAAGCCCAGCCCCTTGTACCTCATTTCACAGGTCGGGAACCTGAGAACTGGAGAGGGGCAGGGGTTTGACCAAGGCCACAGAACAAGCCAGAGATGCATTGAGAGTTGAGCACCAGCTTTTCTTCCTCCCCCTCCCTGTTTTTCCCCCTTTGAAGGGTAGATGTTACATGGCCTCTGACCTTGGGAGCTGGAAGGGAGGAGGAAGGAGAAATAACATTTCAGTTTTCCTCCCGTGCCTGGACACTTTCCTCATCTCATCTGTTAAGGACTGTGAACCCGCTCTGAAGAGGAAGAACCTGAGGCTCAGCAAGGTTGCCTGAGGTCACCCAGCAAGTCCGGTCTGGCAGTGACAGGCCTGGGTGCTGCTTGACACTGGCCCTGGATTGTAGACACATCACTGGTGGGCATGGTCTGACGGGCCGGGCGAGTGCACATCCCTGACCCTTGCCCAGAAACGTCATCCATACACGTCAAATAAATGGACTCTGAGGCTTGATGTCCTGTGTTCTCTGAAAAATTCTTCTGTCCTTAGATCTCTCAGTCAGATCTGAGTGTGTATCTCTGTGTCTCTTGCCCCAGCCTGTGAGTGAATAAACCTGAGTATTTAAGTCATTGGAGTGAGGTGACCACTCCCACACCAGGGCACATTGTACTGCCCTCCCAGATGCGTAGCTTCTCTCCCTTCCTGCCTCTCTCCTCAAGCACGGCCTCCTTGCTGCCCTGTGCAGCCGGACAGCCTCCACGATGTCCTCGTACCAACCCCTGCAGTCTCTGTGACCATGAAAGGTGGCTGCACTTGCCTCTGCCCACACACCTGCCATGGCTCCCACGGCCCCTGCTCACTCGGCAGTTGGGGCCCCTGTACTGGGTTCGATAGAGTCCCCTCAGAATTTATGTTCACTTAGAACTTCAGAACGTGAGCTTATTTAGAAATAAGGTCTTGGCAGGTGTGCTTAGTTAAATTAAGGTGTCATACTAGACTAGGATGGTCCCTGAATACAGTGACTGCACCCTTATAAGAAGAGGAGGAGAAACACAGAGACATAGGCACATAGGGAGAAAGCCATGATGCTGCCACAAGCCTCAGAGCGCCGTGACCACCAGAAACTAAAAGAGGCAAAGAAGGATCCCCCACTAGAGCCTTCAGAGGGAGCATGGCCCTGCCAACCTCTTAATTTAGAGCCTCTGGCCCCCCGAACTGTGAGAGAAAACATTTTTTAACCCCTCCCCCACATACATCTGACGGGTGAGAGAATACATTTTTATTGGTTTTAAGCTATAGCCGAGACAGGAAACTAATCTAGTAGTTCCCCCCTTATTCACAGTTTCACTTTCCAAGGTTTCAGTCAACAGAGGTCTGAAAACATTACATGGAAAACTACAGAAATAAACAATTCGTAAGTTCTAACACACGGTTCTTCTTCTTCTTCTTTTTTTTAATGAAAACAGGTCTGAGTAGCATTATAAAAATCTCTGTTGTCTAGCTTGCTCTGACCCTGGCCATCAAATTTGGATATCGTTAAGTTGTTTTTCATGCCTAATTGCTTCGCCTGGAACTTCCAATACTATGTTGATGGAAATTTAAAAAGCAGACATTTTTAAAAAATCCTTACCTGAGGATATGTTTATTGATTTTAAAGCGAGAGGAAGAGAAAGAGAAAGAGAGAAACATCAGTGTGAAAGGGAAACATAGATCGGTTGTGTCTTGCACATTCCCAGCTAGAAACCTGGTCTGCACCCCACGCATGTGCCCTGACTGGGAGTCAAACCAGCGACTTTTCAGTTTGTGGAGTGATGCCCAGCCCACTGAGCTATACCAGTCAGGGCTGGTCCCAATTATTTTTCTTCTTTTATTGCATTGGCCAGCACTTAAATATTAAGCATTGGATATTAGTTATAATTGTGAGCATCCCTGCCTCATCTTGGAATATTTTACCTCTTGTCTCACCATCCCACACAATGCAGATAGTTTCTTTTTAATCACACTCTTTGATGAGACTAATTTCTTCCTATTCCCCATTTACTAAGAACTTAAAATTCTGGAGTGGTTGCTGAATGTTATTCGATATTTTCCAGCACAGTGAGATAATCATTTGCTATTTTTCTCCTTTTATCTTCTCGTTGAGAAAAGGAGGCTTTCTGATGCTAAACTTTCCCCGCCTCCTTGGAATAAAGGCTGCATGCCCCCAGTATGGTGTCCTTTAAAGCACAGCTGAACTCAATTTGTTGATATTTTATTTAGTATTTTTTCATGTGCCCAGGCTCCTGACCCTTTCCTTGCCTGTCCTTATGCCATAGCTGAGGTGATTCCCCAGGGCATAGGGGAGGGTCTGCACAGTGCTCAGAACGCTGTAGGAGCTCAGCCAGGTGATTTCAACTCAGCAGCTCTCCTCCCCATTCCTTCCCAGAACTACTCCTCCTCCAGGTGACTGCAGGCCCACCCTGCACTCGGGGCAGCCTGCTCACCTTCTGATTCCACTCATCCTCTACACACCATCCCCCAGTCCTGTTGACTCATGCTCCTACTGGGAGGAGGGGCCAGTCACACAGCTCCCCTCACCCCCACCTCCCAGGGCCATGGGCTTGTTCAGTCTACCCTGCTGATCTTGGTATCTGCAGCTGAAGCCAAGTCGGAGGCCACACATTCTTGTTCCTTCTGATACTGCGGGAGAGTTGTCAAGGAGCCAGACTGAGGAAAACACAAGACTTGGCAGGAAGCAGGTAAGTTTCCATTGGTGGGCCCCAACGCCCTCCTCCACCACTTGCGTCACCTTCAGGCTCTGCTGGCTCCAGGCACCCCTGCCCTCCTTGCAGCCAGGTCTCAGACTGGGGCTGGGATCCAGGGTTCCCCTGAACCAGCAGCTCCCCAGGAGGCAGCTTACCCAACACCATTCCATCCGCCAGCATAGATTCCCGGCGAAAAGTCATGCAGCCTACAGCTGGTCACTGCCCCTCTCTGCGTCACCCATGTTTCTGTCTCCAAATCCTGACCTGGCAATGGACCCTGCAAAGAGTAGGTCAAACCCATGGTTGCCTCAGCAACTCAGAGGCCCCACACCATGAAAAAAAAAAATCTAGAGAGGTAAAGATTTGCTTTTTCTTTAAAGAAGAATATTCACATTTCTCTGAAATTTCATTTGTTTCATCAAGAGTAAATCATAGAAAAGTTTCCTGGGTAGTAATCATAAATCTTATTGATCTTTTAAAATGTGACTTTTCTTGTTACTTCTTATCACACAGTATTAAGTTTAAGGAGTCAGATTGTTCTGGAAGGCTTGTTATGAAAATCTACAGCCCCCCACAGATCCCATGTATTATGAAATCAAGAAAAACATCAACACAATCATGGGGGAGAGATGAACGGTATTGGGTGTTAGGGTCATTGGCAACTTGGGCTGTGAAAGAATTCACAAAGAGAAGAAAATGCAGAGAGCAAAGTTTTTATTTTTCTTTCCCAAGAGAGGGAAAGGGCTAGGTGCGCAGATATGCACCAGCACCAGCCCTGAGGGGTCGGGACTTCGGGCTCTTACTGGGCGGCTGGGGCGGTGGTAGAGCAGGACGTTTCAGCTGGTCTTGTGCAGGTTTCAGCCTGTCTCAGTCTTATCTCGACGTTATCCGTGGGTGCAGGGTCCAGTCGCTGGGGTCTGGTATGTCCTGTTTCGTATGTCTGGGAGCCTCTGTGCCTTCAGGGCGCTTCCAGTAATTTTCTAGTCCTGAGGATAAAGGCTCATAAAACAATTAGGGCCCTGGCTGGGGCCACTCAGTGGATTGAGTGCCAGCCTGTGAACTGCAAGGTGAAGGATTTGATTACCAGTCAGGGCACATGGGTAGCGGGCCAGGTCCCCAGTCGGGGGGTGGTGTGTGTGAGAGGCAACCAACGGATATATCTCTCGTGCATCTATCTGTTTCTCCCTCTCTTTCTCCCTCCTTTTCCCTTTCTCTAAAAATAAATAAAATCTTTAAAAAAAAACCAGTTTGGGTCAGTCATGCGTTATGGGGTCCAGCTAGCTCTGGCAAAGAGGATCTGAAAAGGGGGCTTGTGTCCTATTATTAGGGGTGTGGACTCAAAGGTGTTAGGGAATGGGGAGGTGTGAGTGAAGCAAACACCTGGACAAGCCTCCCTCACGTCCATTTCAGCACCCACGGTCCCCGGTGCTGTTCCTTCAGCCTGAGTCAGCCCCTCTGTCCCCCCTTTCAGCACTCTGGCCTCTACCCTGCCCTCCCTCCAATACCAAGGGATCTAACATCCAGCCTCCCCCCACAGTTCACACCCCCTCCATAGCTCCCTATTGCCCTCAGAACAAAATCAATCTGGTAACATGAAGCCAGCTCTGGTTCCCTGTCCCTTTCTCCCCTTCCCCTCCTCACCCCCACACCCAATGAGATGAGGACTTAAAGCCTGGTGCAGTGGAGTTCAAGTTCTGTCCTTGCTGTTCACCAGCTAACCCTGGGCAGCTCTGTCACTTTTGTTTCGGTTCCCTGTCCATGAAAATGGGTGTGTGTTTGAGGACGTGGATGGTTCTGGGTGCTGTAAAAGCACTGCCCTTGACAGGAGGCCTTACCGAGGTGACTGCAGGCTCTGAGGGTCCCCTGCCCAGGCGGGGTTGCTGGTGGAGGCCCATGTTTGATGTAGGGAAAGGGGCACCCAAGTTGGCCATTAATGGGCAAAATGAAAACACACTTGAGGTGTGCAGGGACTGCAGGGAGACAACAGACTGCATCTAGTGGGAAGAAGTGTCCATCCCAGAAAGCAAACAGTGGCTTTGTGTCCCCAAGGGACCTGGTCACACATTAGTATCAGGTCCTCACCCCAGCCCACCTAGCCGCCACCATATCTGCACGAAGGTGCAGGGTGTTTGCTGAATTCAGTCCTTGCTCAAACATTTGTTTTCAAGACAAGACAAATGCAGAGGCCCCATGCCCTTTAGTCAGGGTCAGAGCCCACAGCTGGGGCAGAGGAGTGGCACATGTACGGGGCATGCGGCTGGACCTGCGGGCTTCTCTCCAAGCCTGAGACTCAGGGCCAGGAGTCCTACAGCGGGAGAGCACGCACCGCTCAGAGCATGGGCCATGGACTCAGGTCCTCCCGCCTTCGCCACAGAACGCAATGAAGCACTGACACGGGCTGCGGCGTGGATGAACCTTGCAGACATCCTGCTCAGTGAAAGAAGCCAGACATGGAAGGTGACAAGGTGTGTGGTTCCATTTCTATGAAATGTCCAGAACAAGGAAATCCACAGAGACAGAAAGTGGATTGGTGGTGGCCAGGGGTTGGGAGAGGGGGATGGGGAGTGACTGCTAATGGGGATGGGGCTCCCCTTTGAGGTGGCGGAAGTGTTTTGGAACTAGGTAGGTGTGATGGCTGCACAACATTGGGAACGTAGTAAATGACGGGATAGTGCATTTAATTGGTTAATTTAATGTCAAGTGAATTTCACCTCTATAAACAGTAATACACAAACTAACTAACTAATGAAAAGAGACTCCCAGCCATTATGGAAAATGGTATGGGAGTTCCTCAGAAAATTAAACACAGAACTACCATGTGCTCCAGCAATACATTTCTGGGATTATGCCCAAGAGAATTTCAAGCAAATATTGAAAAGATTATTGCACACCTATCTTCATATTTTGAATGGCATTACTCAAAATAGCCAAAAGGTGGAAGCAACCCAGGGTTCACTGACAGATGAATGGGAACAAAGTGTGTATTCACACCGTGGGACATTTTTCAGCCTTAAAAAGGAAGGAGATTCTGACACCTGTTACAGCATGGATGAAGCTGGAGGACATCATGCTGAGTATAATAAGCGGTCACAAAAGAACAAATACTGTATGATTCCACTTATATGAGGTCCCTAGGGGAGTCAGATGCCTCAAGACAGAAAGTAGAATGGTGGGCGGCAGGTGCTGGGGCTGGAGGCTGGGGGACAGAGGCTGGGGGAGGAGGGTGGGGAGTCAGTGTTTAATGGGGACAGATTTTCAGTTTGGAAGATGAAGTTCTGTGAATGGATGATCGGGACATTTGCACAACAATGTGAATGTACTTAATGCTGCTTAACTGTGCAATTAACATGGTTAAAATGTGTGAAAATTAATAATGGGAAACCTCATTTAAAAATATTTTATTTATTTCTTTTTAGAGAGAAGGGAAGGGAGGAAGAGAGGGAGAGAAACATCAACGTGTGGTTGCCTCTCATGCAACCCCTACTGGGGACCCGGCCCACAACCCAGGCACGTGCCCTGACTGGGAATCAAACCCGCGACCCTTTGGTTTACAGGCCAGTGCTCAGTTCACTGAGCCACAGCAGCCAGGGCAGGAAACCTCATTTTAAAATGGAGTCGGGGGTACTTCTGGTTGAGATGGCAGTGTAGGTGGACATAGCTCACCTCTTCGAACAACCACATCAAAATTACAACTAAAATATAGAACAACCGTCACTCAGAACCATCAGAAATGGAGGTGAATGGACATCTGACAAACATGGAATTAAAGAAACCACATCCATCCAGACTGGTAGGAGGAGCTCAGACGTGGAACAGGCTGGTCCCACACTCACGTGCATAAAAATTCGGGAGGCAGCCCTGGCTGGTGTGGCTCAGTGGACTGAGCGCTGGTCCACAGACCAAAGGGTCGCTGGTTTGATTCCCAGTCAGAGCACATGCCTGGGTTGTGGGCCGGGTCCCCAGTATGGGGCACTCAAGAGACAACCACACATTGATGTTTCTCTCCCTCTCTTTCTCCCTCCCTTCCCCTCTGTCTAAAAATAAATAAATAAAATATTTTATAAAATTTCAGGAGGGATATCTTGGGAGTGAAGGAGTCCAAGCCCCACACCAGACCCCCCAGCCCAGGGTTCCAGAATCAGGAAGGTAAGTCCCCATAACTTCTGGCTGCAAAAACCAATGGGGATTGAGTCAGTGGAAGAAAATTCTAGAGCCCCAAAAGTTCCTCTTAAAGAACCCACACGCGGACTCACCTACTCAGGCTCACTCCCTCTGAGCTCCAGCACAGAAGTAGCAGCTTGAAAGTCCCCAGTGGCACACAGGGAGAAACTGGAGTGCCTGGCATCAAGGCAAACAGAGGCCATTGTCCCTTTTCTAAACCCTCCCCCCACACAGCCAGCAAACTGGTGCCATATCCGAGACTCCATCAACCTGACTAATGCTGTTTGATCCGCCTTGGAGACCCCCAGAGGCTCCCCTCACCCAATTTATGGGCCCACCCAAACTACTTTTCCATGTGAATGGCTGGGCCTGGCTCATGTTTCACAGCTCCCTAAATCCCATCAAACAAGCAGCAGCAGGGTCAGTGAGCCCCAGGCCCAGCACTAGCAGCAGCCAGCTTAGATTCACATCTTGGCTTTGCCTGGGAATCTCCAAGCCCAGCACAAGTTGCAGCCATCTCAGATTGCTGTATAGCTCAGGCTGGGTGGCCCTGGGCAAAACACAGGTGAGGGCTGAACTTGGTCTGCAGCACCCTGGAAACCCCAGGGCCAGCGCATCCAGTGGACAGCCACAGACCATGTTGGAACACCACCACCCTGCCCCTGCACAGCTGATCCCCCACAGAGGGAGGAGGCTGGTGGTGAGTGATCACAGCCAATCCTTGCAACTGACTGGCCTGGGTAAATCCCTCCCATTAATCTGCCAACAGCAACCAAGGCTCAACTACAAGAGCAGAGTATACTCAGCCCACACGAAGTGTGCACCTCAAGTACCCAGCTTGGATGAAAGGGGAGGCTGTGCCACTGGACCCTGCAGGACCCTACTGCATTAGGCCGCACTACCAAGACATGGAGTCAAAGCAGCTCTACCTAATACATAGAAACGGACACGGGGAGGCTGCCGAAACAGGATACAAAGAAACATGGCCCAAATGAAAGAGCAGATCAAAACTCCAGAAAAATAGTTAAGTGGAATGGAGATAAGCAATCTATAGGTTTAAAGTTCAAAACACTGGTTATAAGGTTGCTCGAGGAACTTCATGAGGACTTCAACAGCGTAAAAAAGATCCAGTCAGAAATGGATACACTAATTGGAATAAAGGACAATTTGCAGGAAAACAACAGTAGAGTAGATGAAGCCGAGAATCAAATCAATGACATGGAACATAAGAGAGCAAAAAACAACTGATCAGAACAATGAGAAGAAAAAAGAATACAAAAAAAATAAGGATAGTATAAGCTGCCTCTGGGACAACTTCAAGAGGTCCAACATTCACATCATAAGGGTGCCAGAAGGAGAAGAGATAGAGTAAGAAATTGGAAATCTATTTGAAAAAATGATGAAAGAAAACTTCCCTGATTTGGTGAAGGAAATAGACATGCAAGTCCAGGAAGCACAGAGAGTCCCCAAACAAAATGGATGCAAAGAGGTCCACTCCAACTCACATCATAATTAAAATGCCAAAGATTAAAGATAAAGAGAGAATCTTAAAAGCAGCAAGATAAAAGAAGTTAGTCACTTACAGGGGAGTTCCCATAAGACTATCAGTTTATTTCTCCAAACAAACTTTGCAGGCTAGAAGGATTGGCAAGAAATAGTCAAAGTCATGAAAATCAGGGACTTAGAGCCAAGATTGCTCTACTCAGCAAAGTTATCATTTAGAATCAGAGGGCAGATAAAGAGCTTCCCAGACAAGAAAAAACTAAAGGAGTTCATCATCACCAAACCATTATCACATAAAATGTTAAAGGTGGGGGGGGAGGGGGGAGAAAATACAGACAACTGTAATTGAATAACAATAAAATAATTTAAATTAAACAAATGTTAAAGGGACTTATTTAAGAAAAAGAAGTTCAAAACCATGAACAATAAAATGGGGGGAAAACAAACAAATCTATCAACAATTGAATCTAAAAAATAAACTAAGCAAACAAAAAGAATAGAGACAGAATCATGGATACAGAGACCATTTTGATGGTTGACAGATGGGAGGGGGATGTGGGGGAACGGGTGAAGAGGTGAGGGGATTAAGAAGTACAAATAGGTACTTACAGAATAGCCAGGGGGATGTAAAGTACAGTGTAGGAAATGGAGTAGCCAAAGGACTTAAACACATGACCCATGAACATGAACAATGGTGGGGGATTGCGTGAGGGAACGGGGGCGGGGGGCGGCACGGAGGGAGCTGGGCAAAGGGGGAAAATCAGGACAACTGTAATAGCATAATTAATAAAATATTTTTTAAATAAAATAAAATGGAGTTAGGAGGTCAGAAGGGGAAGCCCACGGGCACTGTTATTCCCTGTCATGTGCAGGCCCAAACAGAAGAACGGTCGATTAAGGACCTCAACAGGAAGAGATGCAGTTTGTAAGTGGACACTGTTTTTCTCCTTCACCAGAAGGAAGGAAAATTTCCATACTCAGCCAATGAGAAAACATCACCAGTCTGAACTCTCATTTACCTCCAATGGACTTTTGTTAAAAATAACCCCATTCACCCTCGCTGGGTAGCTTAGTTGGTTAGAGCATGGTCCCAATACACCAACGTTGTGGGTTCGATCCCTGGTCCAGGCACATAAAAAATCAACCTCCCTGGTCAGGGCACATACAAGAATCAACCAATGAACACATCGATAAGTAGATAACGAATCAATGTTCTCTCTCTCTCTCTTTTTCTCTCCCTCTCCCTTCCTCTCTGTCAAATCAATCAATCAATCAATTTTTATTTTTTAAAAGATTTTATTTACTTATTTTTAGAGAGAGGGGAAGGAAGGGAGAGAGGGAAACACCATTGTGTGGTTGCCTCTTGTGAGCCCCCTAATGGGGAGCTGGCCTGCAACCCAGGCATGTGCCCTGGCTGGGAATCAAACCGTCAACTCCTGGTTCACAGGCCAGCACTCAACCCATTCAGCCACTCCAGCCAGGGCAAATTTTTAATTTTAAAGGTTTTATTTATTTATTTTTAGAGACAGGGGGAAGGGGTGGGGAGAAAAACAGGGAGAGAAACATCGACGTGTGAGCAAAATAATGACTGGCTGCCCCTTGCACATGCCCCAACCGGGTACCAGGCTCACAACCCAGGCCTGTGCCCCGACCAGCAACTGAACCTGCGACCTTTCACTTTGTGGGATGACACTCAACCCACTGGGCCACACCGGCCAGGGCTGAGGGTAAGTTTTGTCCTTTACTCAAGCTCTGCTCTCTTTGCATTTTGCGCTCTCCAACTTTATTTGGGATCTGCTCTTGGTTTTCTGAGGGCTTTGTGCTTTTGGGAAGTACTCTTTTAGCCTTTGGCTACAGTCCTTTGGAAAACACTGTTCTATTGGAAGCATGTGGACCTTTTCTTTTGCTCTCTAGAGAAACCTCTGAGAAGAGGGACTCAGGTCATCTAAATGTGCCCTCCAGGGACCCTGGCCAGCTTTACTTCCAAAACCAGCCACGCCTCTTCAGGTACATTTCTTACCAAATGGGCAAATTTAATCAGAAGTAATTTAGAGCACCAGTGGCCCTTCTAGGGAACTTTCAATCTCCCCAAACTTACTTTTCTGAAAACCGAATTGGACAGCCATGGCTCTAAAATCAGCAAAACTAAATGAGACTAATCTGATTGGTATCTTGAGGTTTCCAACACTGCCAAGCAGGTGGCTGTCTAGAAAGCATTGTCATGTGGAGTTAGACCCTCCTGCTCTTTGTGGTTGTTGGGTCCCGGCTCTGCAGCAGAGATTCAGATTTGGCACAGACACCGGCCACTGCACTGTAGCCACTCCCAGAAACATACTCATTATCAGTCCTTATAATAGGGCCTATATTCGCCATGTACTGCTGCATATGAAATGACCCCAAAACCTAGCAGCTGAAAACAACAAACATTTACCTTATAGTCTCTGTATGTCAAGAATCCGGAGTGGTTTAGCTGGGTACATGTGGCTTAATGTGTCTTTTGAGGCCTCGGTTGAGGTTTTGGCCGGAGCTGTGATCAGCTCAAGGGTCAGCCAAGGATGAAGTATCCAATTCTATGTTCTCTCTGCCTCATGATATGTCAGCTGCCTTCCATCAATGTAAGTGGCCCAAGAAAGAAGACTACCTAAGAGTGGCCACAGTCTTTTTTTTTTTTTTAAGCTTAAATACACAGATATATTTAACAAGAAATCCAAAACTAGCCCTGGCTGGTGTGGCTCAGTGGATTGAGTGCTGCCCTGCAAACCAAAGGGAACCTGACTGGGTTCAATTCCCAATCAGGGCACATGCCGGGGTATGGGCCAGGTCCCCAATAGGGAGTGTGCGAGAGGCAACCACACATTAACGTTTCTCTCCCTCTCTTTCTCTCTCCTTTCCCCTCTTTAAAAATAAACAAATTAAAATCTTAAAAAAAAAATCTAGAAGTAGGAAGTTACAGGTGTCCCTTTACCTGCTCCATGATGCCACAGACTTTTTCTTTTTGAGGCCACCATCTTTTGTCTGTTCTTTTTATTCCCCAAGCTCGTTGCCTTCTGATTGCAAAACGGCTGCCACACCTCCAGGTATCACATCCACATTCACAGAAGAAAAAATGGGAAGCCAGCTGCATCTTCCTTTTATCAAGATGGAAAAAGCTTTCCTAGAAATGCCACAGTACCCTGGCTGGTATGGCTCAGTAGATTGCGTGCCAGCCTGGGAACCAAAAGGTCACTGATTCAATTCCCAGTCAGGGCACATGCCCGAGTTGTACGTCAGGTCCCCAGGAGAGGCAACCAATGGATGTTTCTCTCACACATCGATGTTTCTCTCCCTCTCTTTCTCCCTCCCTTTCCCTCTCTCTATAAATACACAAAATCTAAAAAACAAATTCCACAGCATACCTCAGACATAACTACCCCTACCTGCAAAGGAAACTAGGAAATTGGGAGTTAGGAAATCATAGTCTTTTAAATCTAATCTTCGAAGTTCTGTCTTATCACTTCTATAGTCGTCATTAAAAGTGAGTTGATAGTTCAAGGGGAGAGAATCACACAAAGACATGAGTACTGGGAGGTGGAGGATCACTGGGGATCTTCCAAAGACTTCCCCTCACTGGTGCCAAAGCCGGGAGCCTAGGTAACCAAATCCAAGCGAGGAAAACATGCCCAACTCCAGCTGGGGGCCTGCACTGGAGATCCAGTGGTTTTCTTCTTTTTCACTCATCACAGACTCTTCTTCTTGGTCTGCAGGGTTATACAGTGTAGCAGAAAGTGTTTGCCATAGCGCTGATGCCCCCAAGTCTGGCTGTTACTGGACTGGACCTGCTTGGAGAGGGTTTGCCTTGGGTCTGCTGGTGGTTTGTGGGTTCTTGACTTCATGTAGGAAAGATCTCATGAATCCAGGTGATTTTGAGAGTGTGTCTATTAAAGTTGGGGACAAAGAAACAAAGGGATTAGGGTAGAAGTAACAGGAGAGAACCTAGGTGGAGCTGCTTTGGCTCACTGAGTAATAAGTCACGGTGACAGAAGGGAACTAACTCACTGGAAAGTCAGAAAAAAGGGGCCTTGGAGACGGGTTCGGGGGTTAGGCTGGGACAAGTTGCCACTGGCCACTGTTCCCTGGTTACAAGTCTCATGGGGTCCCTTAGACACAGAAGTCCCCAACCTTCTTGGCACGGGGACCAGTTTGTTGGAAAACAATTTTTCCACAGACCAGCGTGGGGGGTGGGAGGCAGGAGGCGGAGCTCAGGCAGTAATGTGAGAGAGTCCATCAGAGGGAGGAGGCAGGCTGGGGACCGCTGCCTTGGAGTTTAGGGAAAAGAGAGCAGAGAGATACAAGGTGTGAGTGTGCTCTAGGGAAAGCCTGCCATGGGCCCTTTGTCTTGAGGTTTTTTATCTTTCTTTGGCTAGTGGAATCCTACGGGAGAGTTTTAACAGAATATTCATTAGCTTTCTAGGTGTGTCCTTCAATATGTTGATTCAGGGTCAGGGTTATTTCTGGTTAGTTTTTTTTTTCTTGGGGGGGGGGCGTGTTCAAGAAAATTTTTCTACCATGTAAAATATTTAACTGAAAAAATAAATATTCCTTTCACATCAATTATTTTTGAAGGATGAAACAGATGGGCCTTTGAAAATAGAGTGAAGCCCTGGCTGGTGTGGCTCAGTGGATTGAATGGCGGCCTGCAAACAGAAAGGTCACCGGTTCAATTCCCAGTCAAGGGCACATGCCTGGGTTGCAGACCACGTCTTCAGTTGTGGGTGTGCAAGAGGCAACCACGCATTGACGTTTCTCTCCCTCTTTCTCCCTTCCTTCCCCTCTCTCTAAAGGTAAATAAATAAAATCTTTTTTAAAAGAAAAAGAAAATAATGGCTGGGTGGATTGAGCGCAGGCTGAGAACCAGAGGGTCGCCAGTTGGATTCCCAGTCAGGGCACATGCCTGGGCTGCAGGCCAGGTTCCCGGTGGGGGCGCGTGAGAGGTAACCACACACCGATGTTTCTCTCCCTCTCTTTCTTCTTCCTTTACCCTCGCTCTAAAAATAAATAAATAAAATCTTAAAAAAAGAAAAGAAGAGTGAAGCCCTGGCTGGTGTGGCTCAGTGGATCGAGCACTGGCCTGAGAACTGAAAGTTCACCAGCCGCCAGTTCCATCACTGGTGGGGGCGCATGCCTGGGTTGCAGGCCAGGTCCCCATGTGGGGGTGTGCAAGAGGCAATTGTTTCTCTCTGGCACAAGGATGTTTCTCTCCCTGTCTTTGTCCCTCCCTTCCCTTCTCTCTAAAAGTAAATAAATAAAATATTTTTTAAAAAAGAGTGAATTATCATGTTATCACCAGATAACTCTCATATCTGCCATATTAGTGGAGTAACTGGGAACCTAGTAGACTTGGAAATGTTGAGGTAGTCACTTCACAGTGAAGGTCGTATCTCTGCATGTAGCTTCTTAGACTACTAAAACAAGAAGTCAAATGCTTGGTAGGCTTTTCAGAACTGTAAAGGCAACACATATATCATATATTGTTGCGGAAAAGCAAGCTCTTACACGGTATGGGGTGACGGAATAAGCCTTTATTACACGCGTGGGCCCAGAGGAGACAGCTTCCAAATTCTGGGCACTGAGGAGGGGTCAGGTGGGTGGTTAAATACATTGCAACAAAGTGGGGAGGGGAGAGATCTCGTGATACAAGCAGGAGATATGTAATTGTGAAAGCCAAGGACACATGAAAGCAAGGGAAGTGGTCCCGGACCCAGGACAAAGGCACAGCAGGAGAGCGCCCAGGGCCCGGAGCAAGGAATCAACTAACTAGTCAACAGGTGATA
>PVKM010024303.1:0-20609 GCA_004027735.1 Carollia perspicillata
TGGTTGCCTCTCCTGCGTCCCCCACTGGGAACTGGCCTGCAACCCAGGCATGTGCCCTGACTGGGAATCGAACCTCGATCGTTTGGTTCGAAGTCCCGCGCTCAACCCACTGAGCTACACCAGCCGGGGCTATTTCCATTTTATATCGTGCTTTTTCACTTACCAATTTATCAGGTAGCTTATTCTCATTGGAAGCTTTTAAAAATAGCTGCTTAGAATTACCTTAATTGGATGGACCACAGCTTATTTAACTTGTGCCCCACCGATGGACATTTAGGTTATTTCCATGGCAGTGACAACTTAAAGGGCTCCCTCCCACAAGCCAGTAATTCTTTCCTACCTCCTCTGGCCAACTGTGCTCACGATCTTACAGCAATTTCCTCTTCCCTCCTTTTCCAGTCCCCTTCACTGCCAAGTCCTATTCACTCATTTCTGTCTCTTGCTGCCCCAGCTCCCTCTTCTTTCCTCAGGCTGCACTTCAGTTCCCTGCAAGGATCCCCCAGACCTGCTCCAGTCATGCTCCTGTCTGCAGGCAACCCCTACTTTCATATATTCAGGACACAGCTTCAGGAATCATCTTCCAAAATCACTGCTTCAGTGATGCCACTTTATCACCACCATTAAAAAACGCCAAGCAACTGCTCCTCATTTACCAAACGCAAGCTCCACACCCAGAAGAGAGAGAAAAGGGAAGCGTTCTAACATTAACTAAGCACTTTGCAGACATCCTTTTGCCGGATCCTCCCCCGACTCTTGCAGTGGTAGGTGGTACTATCCCCATTTTACAGCTGCGGAGCCAGAGGCTTAGAGAGATGAATGATTTGGTTCAAGTGACCCAGCTTGTCATCCTGGATCAGCAAGGCCTTTTGGCCAAAACATCTGCTCCTCAGAGAGGATTTTCCAGACGCTTCCAGCCCCAAAGCAGCCATCTTCCATTTAACCCCAGGAGGGCCACCTCTTTCTTCTAGCTCACTTTCTTTACAGCGCTCACCCCTGTCCCAAATGTGCATGTTTGTTTCTGTGTTTTATGGCCTGTCTCTCCTGACTGAACCTAAGTCCCAGAGGGCAGGGCCTGTGTTTACCGTGGACATTGCTTTGGCCTAATAAAGAAATGCTCGAAAAATGCTTACTGCAGGAAGAATTAACAGTTCAGTTTAGAGAGGGAAAAGTTTTTCTTACTGTTGGCTTCTGTGAATTACAAAAAAGAAAGAAAAACAACATAAGCAACCCTAGCTCATTCAAATTGCCAATAATGAAAGAGAAATTTTATTAAAAGTAGGAAGCAAACAAAAATTTTAAATACAAAGATTTTTATGTGATATTAAATTTGATTTAATTGTACTGAATTGATCATAATTATTATAGCTGTTATTTATGCTTTCAGGCTTGGTGTTCAAGTTAATTCCATGCAGTACTATGTCTCATATAATCTTTTTAAAAAAGATTTGATTTATTTATATTTAGAGAGAGGGGAAGGGAGGGAGAAAGAAAGGGAGCGAAACATCAATTGGTTGCCTCTCGCATGTGCCCCAGCTGGGGACCAGGCCTGCAGCCCAAGCATGTGCCCTGGCCAGGAATCAAACCAGCAGTCTTTCCCTTTGTGGGGTGATGATGCCCAACCAACTGGGCCGTGCTGGCCGGGGCGATGTCTTATGTAATCTTCATAACAAAATCATAAGGCAGCTATAGGTTCTAGCATCATGTGGGTGCAGGGAGCGGGGTGGGACAGGGCATCAAGGCTCAGGGATGTTCAGGTACTTGCTTAAGTTAATAAATGGAGAGGCCAGGACCTGCACTCTGGTTTGTTGGACCCAAAGCTCATATTCTTAACCATTACACTGGATTGCCCTCCCTCAGTGAATTGGGTGGATAGAAACAATCAGATCCAAGACAGTTTCGATGTTAATAAATTACTTTGGGGCAGGGGTCCCCAACCCCCAGGCCGCCAGGCCACCACTACCAGACAGAGGCCTGTTAGGAACCAGGGCGCACAGCAGGAGGTGACCCAGGATAAGGAAGGGAAGCTTACCCCCTGACCTCTGGCTCCTGCTGTCTCCTCCCCTCCCCCCAGTCCATACAGGTGCCAAAAAGGTTGGGGACCACTGCTTTGGGGCATTCTCAGATCAGTGATCTCTTCTAAAAAAAAATGGCCCAGAAAAACCTAGCACTGTTTGGAGCAAATAATTAGGCACCCTGTGAAAAAGATTAATGATTTGGTTCAAGTGATCCAGCTTGTCATTCTGGATCAGCAAGGCCTTTTGGCCAAAACATTTGGCCAAATTGTGACATTGTGTTTATTCCACCTTTGGTTCTGAAACATTAAATGGTGTCCTACCTGAGCAGCCTCATAGGTGATGGTCTTGGTCTCCGTGTGGACAATGGGGACGTCTTTGGTTGGGATCTCACTCTTCACAGCATCGGCAGTATCTGAGAGGGTGACGGTCTGGGTCTTCACCAGGGGAGGCTGTGGAGCAGTAAGGAAACGGTCACCGGGGCCTTCTGAAGGCTCTGGAGGGTTAATCTTCTGACATTGACCTGATCGAAGTGGCAGCTCTAACCGAGCAGAGGGCTAGTTCGCCCTCTGCCCAAGATTTGGACACTACTCCAAAGTAGCTCTGACAAGGTGTCAAATCCTGAGAGATATTAGAGAACAGCATTACTGTAATCACTTCCATTGCTTCATGGAAAGCTATTAAGATCAGACAATTATGATCAGTGATAAAGAAACACTTCAGACTGACCTTCAGAATTTGAATATAAAACCATCTGCCAAATAGCTGTCTTTTTTGTTTGTCCTTCCAACTGTACCATTAAGAAAATCAGCCGTAGTTCCTCCCACTTATTCAAATGGTACAGGAAACAGCCGTGGCAATGAAATGCACTACCCTGAATTCGTTAGCTTCTTTCAAATCAATGTCAGACATTCACTTTGGAGTGATTGAGAAGAAACAGTATTTGGAAAACTGGAAAAAAAAATCAGTCTACCACCACCTGGTGATTAATCTCAGATTTTCAGAAGAATGAATATTAGTAGAATATCAAAGGCTACTTATCCATCAGTTCACCTTCCCCAAGACTATAAACCACCCTAAAACTAGCAATTGATTGTGATAAAGTTAAGTGGCCATCCACCTTAGCAAGGAGATTAGTGCCTACAATCACGGAAGCCCCCGTGAGTGGGGTCAGTGGGAGTGGTGAGCTGTACTGTGTGGGTGCAATACACAAATAATTTGGGGGGGCCTGAAATCTCATAAAATCAGGTACCCCTTCTAAGTAAGTGTATTTTAATTTTTCAAGCACAGTCTCAGAACACTGTAGCTCCTCATCACACAAGTCAGAAATTCACCTCTTCTCATTGCCCATCTTGACCAAGGCAGAGAAACACACACCAGCTTCGTAAGGGTGAACGGCTGGAGCTGACCCCCAAGAGCCCTGTTAAGTCCCGGGGGAGAAAGCATCGTGAAGCCATGGAGGTGACTCCTCTGGCTAAATTTCTTTAGAGTGATCAAGGGCTTCCATTTTATTCTGTGATTCCGAAAACAGCAGAGAGGCTA
This sequence comes from Carollia perspicillata, assembly GCA_004027735.1. NCBI lineage: Eukaryota > Metazoa > Chordata > Mammalia > Chiroptera > Phyllostomidae > Carollia > Carollia perspicillata. Next base: position 3,555 of record PVKM010024303.1, read on the forward strand.
CTGCCCTCACCACCACCACCGCCTCCTCCAGAGAACAGATTCGGACCCTCTCCCGACGGGAGTCACCAGACCTGCGCCGCTGAATCAGCTACTACCTGGAAACTGCGAATGAGGGTGGGGAACTGGTTACCCACACGGGAGTCGGGAAACGACCCGTTCTGCTCTCCCAGCGGCTCTCCTGGTGTCACACGTTCTTCACTACTCTCTGCCTTTTTCTCTCCAAGTTGCGGCTGGGAGGAAGCTGGCGACACTGGGGCCTTTGAGGCACTGGCCTGATCCTCCACTCCTACACATTCCCCACTCGGGCCTCGTGGCACTTCCTCACTATCAAGACAGCCAGCTCCCCCCTGCTCCTTCTCTTCTGTCTCCTTGCTGCTTATGGAGAGGGGGCCAAAGTCAGAGCTCTGTGGCGACTCCGGCGGGGCGGTCGTCTGGCTCTCACTAGGAGTTACTGAGTGCCCGGGGCCCGCCCATCCAGAGTCAGGGGTGGCAGCCGGCCCCTGCGTCGCGGCAGCCGCCTCCTCTGTGCGAATGCCATTGACACTCTACAAACAAACGAACACATACAAAAGCAAGAATATTAGGGATAAGTGGGGAATACAGTGAACTCTGAGAATCAACAATGACTTTTAAGAGGCCTTGATAATATTAATGCCAATAGAAACCAACAAGCTTAGCTCCTAACGTGGTCAAAAGGAGAACTGAGTCAGCAGCTTAAGTAAGTTCCAACTTCATTCTGGCCATGTTTCTGGAACTCTGTTAATCCGAGGAGTAATTTCGACGTCCTCTGCCCACTATCAAGAACTCTGTGTTACTATGGTCTTTCCTTTACGATGAACTCTTCTTACATAGAGCAGTTACCGGTACTTTGCCATTCCTAAACACCCAAGTCATTACTACCCACAGGGCACAGCGCGATTTACGTGAGTCAATCAAAACAGCCTTGAGGAGCCTGATCAGGCTGAAAACATGTCACGTCTCCAAGACATATGCACCATCACCCTAGCACCTAATACAGAAGCTAAAATCTAGACTTTGGTTGGTGGGGATATAGAAGTCAAGTTCGTCCAGCACAGACTTAATCTAATCATTGCCACGAAATTAAATGTAAGATCAAAACTAGTGAAACACTTCTTTGTAGACAGAATAAAAATGGCCCAGCAGCTGCGGTCATTTCTTCACAGATGAATGACTACCGTCTCCAACCCCTAAGGGAAATGAATCCTGGAAATACAGAGTTCCCTCTTTGGCTAAATGCCTCACATCACCGGAAAAACAGATCTAAAATAAGTACTTCCAAGAGAATGCCGATGAGAAGAGCATGTCACCGCAGACGGACCTATTCCTAAACTTTAAAGAAAGGTGCTGGAGGTGGAAGAAGGAAAGGAATTCACACAGTAGGACAAGAACGAGCCATCTGAAAAACGAGCAATCTAACAGAAGCCAAATGCAATGAAAAGTTACGAATGCAAGTACTCACCAGAAAGCTGTGAATGTGCCAGTCAGGCCTGAAATTTTGGTGAGGTCGAATTGCACACTACGTACCACACAGAACTTAATGACAGGCAGGGACTCTTTTAAAAAGGTGCCCCCGAAGTAAATGCCATGTGTTTGGACCAGCTTACACACTGCAGCACTCAAACCGCGTTGCACGGACTACATTTTAGACAATCGCTGCCGCTCCTTTCCCTGTAAAGCGGCCCACTTGCGATGAATGCAAACGCTGCTCTATTAAGACAAGAAAAGAGGCAGCGCACTCAAGAACTCGAGGCCACCTTCTCTTCCAAACCATCCTGGAACAGTGGGCAGCGTCACAATCAGGCAGGTATCTCCGTGACGGGTTATAAACATTACTTGGGACATAAAAATGGAATTGAGAAATGGCAAGAGAAACTGTCTCTGCAGATGTATCAGAGACACAGAAAATATTCTTGCTAAGGGTATATGAATTTCCTCACACTTAAAATGAGAAAACTACTTGGTTTGACTCACAGGGTTCTGAAGATCAAATGTCTGTAAGAAAGCACTGTGTAAATTCTAAAGAACTTAGCCAACATTATCTGAGCACCTCTAATACGCTACAGTCTGGGGACACTAGAATGAACTTGTTGTACCTTCTAGGGCACTTATCTCACCGTTTCTTTTGGGTTAGACAAACTGATGTAGAGATATCCAAAAATAGTGATAATAAACACATAGGCTTTCCCAAATTGCTATATGCTAGCTCTGTGAATAACATACCCAAACCTACTCACATACAGAGGAACTTCATCAGAGACAGCTGATTAATAACCAGGAAAATACCTAAGATAATCAATCAAGTAAAAGACAATTTTGTATCAGTCGACTCAAGTGATAAGTGTAGTCTGTCATCAGGAAGCCATTTGTGGCAAGATGGAGGTGTAGGTAGATACACTTTGCTTCCTCGCACAACCAAAAGAAGGACAACAAATTTAAAAACAAAAAACAACCAGAACTGCCAGAAAATTAAATTGTATGGAAGTCCGACCCCAGGGAGTTAAAGAAGAAACATTCATCTGGACCAGTAGGAGGAGTGGAGATGGGCAGCCAGGTGGAGAAGATGCCCAGCAAGGCAGCAGACCAGGAGGCCCCACAGTCGTGTGAGGATAAGCCAGGAGGTACAACTGGGGAGCAAGACAGACCACACAACCCAGGGTTCCAGTACAGGAAACTAAAGCCTCAAAACCTCTGGCCGAAAAAACCTGTGGGGATTGCAGCAGTGAGAGAAACTCCCAGCTTCACAGGAGTGTTCACTGGAGAGACCCACAGGGTTCTAGAACGCACACAAACCCAGCCACCCACCCAGGAATCAGCACCAGAAGGGCTCAATTTGTTTGTGGGTATGGGGAGAAGAGACTGAAAGCCAGCAGAGAGCTGAGCAAGTGGCACTGTTCCCTCTCAGACCCCTCCCCCACATACAGGCCACAATGCAGCAACATGGATTGCCCTGCCCTGGCAAATATCCAAGGCTCCACCCCTTACAATGTAACAGGTGTGCTGAGACAAAGAAGGCATTTACAAAGTGAAATAAAGCAAAATATACAGGGAACCAACAGTGAAGGGAAGGAAACTCAGACTCCAATCAATGATTTGGAATGGAAGGAAGAAATAAATATTCAACCAGAACAGAATGAAGAAACAAGAATTCAAAAAAATGAGGAGAGGCTTAGGAACCTCTAGGACAACTTCAAATGATGCAACATCTGAATCACAGGGGTGCCAGAAGAAGAGGAACAGCAAGAAATTGAAAACTTATTTGAAAAAATGAAGGAAAACTTCTTTAATCTGGGAAAGGAAACAGACTTCCAAGAACTCCAGGAAGCTCAGAGAGTCCCAAAGAAACTGGACCCAAGGAGGAACATACCAAGGCACATCATAATTACATTAGCCAAGATTAAAATGAAGCAGAGAATTCTAGAAGCAGCAAGAGAAAAGGAGACAGTTAGCTACAAAGGAGTTCCCATAAGACTATATGCTGATTTCTCAAAAGAAATCTTACAGGCAAGGGGCTAGAGAGAAGTATTCCAAGTCATGAAAGGCAAGGACCTACATCCAAGACTGCTCTATCCAGTAAAGCTTTCATTTAGAATGGAAGGGCAGATAAAGTGCTTCCCAGATAAGGTCACGTTCAAGGAGTTCATCATCACCAAGCCCTTATTATATGAAATGTTAAAGGGACTTATCTAAGAAAAAGAAGAAAACCAAAACTATGAACAGTAAAATGACAACAAACTCACAATTATCAACAACTGAACCTAAAAAACAAAAACAAACTAAGCAAACAATCAGAACAGGAACAGAATCACAGAAATAAAGATCATATGGAGGGTTATCAGCAGGGAAGGGGAATGGGGAGAATGGGGGGGAAAGTACAGGGAATAAGAAGCATAATTGGTAGATACAAAATAGACAGGGGGAGGTTAAGAATAGTACAGGAAATGGAGAAGCCGAAGAACTTACATGTATGACCCATGGACATGAAATAATGTGGGGGGGAATGCTGATGGAAATGGGGTGCAGGCTGGAGGGGGATAGAGGAGAGAAATAAGTGGGACAACTGTAACAGCATAATCAATAGAATATACTTAAAAATAAAATAATATTTATTAGCATAAAAATAACAATAAAATTAAAATAAACTTTGTTCAGGCCAGCACCACCTGGCCCAAAGTTGCCTGCTGCTAAGTAAAATTAGATCGATCAATCATTCTTTTCAAAACATGTACAGAGGAGACCAAGGGTAAAGGCTGTAGCCACAGTAATATCAATTCAACAAATATTTACTGATCACCTAGTATGTGTTAGTCATTGGGAAAAAAGAAAACTGATAACAGCTGGGTTAAATTACCACTTGCAGTAAGCACTCTCACACATGGTCAAACCAACCTCTCCAGTTGGCTCTGTTGCCCGGGTCTCTTGGACAACACAGCCAGCTGCTTGCTGGACACCCTCCCAGGCATATGGAACGCAATATGCCCCAAATTACATTCATCTCTGCTGCTGTCTGGACCCGTCACCCCAACTCCTCCATCGTTTCTGTTACGTTGGTAAATGGCACCATCATTCACCCAGTCTTCCACGCCAGAATCCGGAGAATATCATCAATGCCTCCCTTACACTCACCCACCACCTCCCATAGATCACATCATCAAGTCATTTCTATCCCTGTAATGTCTCCCTTGTGTCTCTGCTTGTTTCTACTGCACGTTTACTGTCTTCATTCTGGCTCTTACACCGCCTCACCCAGCTTACGACTCAGGCGCTCAGTTTTTCTTCTTTCCTTCTTTCTCTCCCCAATCCTTCCTTGAATGCATCCTCTATTCTACTGCAAAAGGGTTTGTTTCTAAAAGGAAACACTGAAAATCCCAATTTGCAGCTTAAAATCCTTCAGCGGTTCTTCATTTCCTTCTGGTTAAAGTCCAGTCCCTTTAGTAAGATATAGAAAACACTTTAAAATATGACTCTTAGCCCTGGCTGGTGTGGCTCAGTGGACTGAGCGCAAGCTGCGAACCAAAGGGCAGCCAGTGAGATTCCAGTCAGGGCACATGCCTGGGTTGCGGGCCGAGTCTCTGGTGCAGGCCACGTGAGAGGCAACTACACATGGATGTTTCTCTCCCTTCTCCTTTCTCTAAAAAAATAAGTAATAAAATCTTTAAAAAAAAAATAGGACTCTTACCTCTGCCCTGGCTGGTGTAGCTCTGGACTGAGCACTGGCCTGTGAACTGAAAGGTCGCCGCTGGTTCGATTCCAGGTCAGGGCACATGCCTGGGTTGCGGGCCAGGTCCCCAGCTGGGGCTTTGTGACCGATCAATGTTTGTCTCACATCAATGTTTCCTTCCCTCTCTCCCTCCCTTCCCCTCTCTCTAAAAATAAAAAAATAAAAATCTTAAAAAAAAACATGATTCCTACCTCTCTCTCCAGCTTCACCCTGCTACACTTCCACAATTATCCTTTTCTCCATTAATTCAAAACTAGTTGCAGTTCCAAGAACAGAGCAAGCTTTCTCTAGCTTCTGTGCCTTTATAAATGTTGGCAATATTGTTCCTTCTGCCTGGCAGTCCATGCTCGGCTCAAGGGTCGGTTCTTCTAAAAGTTTTCCCGGGCTGCCTAACGTCCGTTTAGATACCGTTCCTCTTGTTCCCGCTGTACCCTGGCATCACTCATTTAGTCATCAGTCTTTTCCACTGGACTACCAGCTCCTCGGGGGATAAGCACTTAGTATGTTACTATGTGCCTATGTGCTCTCTTGTACAGTTTTGCCACATAATAGATGCTCAGTAAAAACTTGTTGAAAGCATACTCCAGCTGGGTGAATTGAGAGCTTCTGCTTTGCCCTGTACCAGTCAAAAAGGTAAAGGGTGTTTAGAAAGCTCATGAGAAGTGGCTCACTCGGCCAGACCCGCCGCCTCGCCCAGCACGCCGTCTCCATCGGTAAAGTCAGAGGGGAGCTAACCTTCTTACGTGTTCGCCACGTGCCCGGTGTTGTGCCAGTCACTTCAGCACGTTTCCCCAATTAATATTTCCCCTCACCGTGAAGTCAGTCACTATCTTTATTTCATAGATGAAGAAATGAAGAGGTTAAGCCACTTAGAACTAGTAAGTGATGGAGCGAGGACTTAAACTCAAGCCGGTCTCTGGCTCTAAAGCCCACTTCTCCCCGTGGCAAGAGAAAGCACTGATGTTCCAGGTAGGACCAAAGGACACGTCCACCAAACCTGACTATGCTTTTGGTAAATACGCAGAAAAGTCCTCCTGGCAGAGTCTGATTTCCGTAGCTAACATTATTCTTTTAAATATAAGGAGAAAGCCAGAAAGCCAGAAAAAAAATCTTGAGGTAAAAAGAAGACATAAAATCTCTGACATAAGACACTCAAAGTGTGGAATACAACATCAGTGAGAAGCTTTAACTGACAATGTTGTGCCTTTGGCTATGACTGTCAACAAGGACATTGGATTAGGTAAGACTCTGCACAACTGCACGTTCCAAACTGGTCTGGAAACTTTAAAGGGAGCTTCTTGGGAATATGAATAAATATGTGACTGCAACTCAGTCTTCCACAGTGACAGACGAAATTGGGACTTCATGTGACTCAAAGGCGTTAATTCAGATGCTGCTTGTCTGGACTCACGGGGGATGGATAGAAGATACCACAAAGAAAGACCAGCGCCTGTATAAAGTGCCGTAAGTCCTTCTAGTTGGTTTCAAGAATGAAAAAGAAGAACGTTGGACAAGTATTTAATTAAGCAGGAACACAATTTGATTGAAAAATCTCAATTTTACTTAAAAAGTCAGTGGTTCCTGCTACATATGATCATTCAGTATTTCTTTGGGGGGCAGTGGGAAATGGGATTTTTTTCCCTACAGGCTTTCTCTTGAAAACTATTTATTCAAAGGGATCATGTCTCAAGATTATCAAACTCTGTGTGCATATGTGCTCTGGGGAGTTACTAATTACTTCTCCCTTGCCTTAGAGATTTCAGATATCATTAAGAGCAGGATGTGGGTGTCTAACAGGTACTTTGCTGCCATTTCATTAAATGCAATCCAGAGTATTTTTCTTTGCAGCTTATTTTTGAAGTAAATGATTCATCTATTTAGAGAGAGACTATCAAAAGAACTACAGTTACGCTCTGGCCGGTGGCTCAGTTGGTTAGAGCATCACCCCATACACCAGAAAGTTGGGGGTTCGATTCTCTGTCAGGGCACATATGTAGGTTGCAGGTTCAATCCCCAGTCAGAGTACATACAGGAGGTAATGGATCGATGTTTCTCTCTCACATCAGTGTTTCCTCCCCTTCTCCCTCTCTCTCCTCTTTCTCTAAAATCACAATAAAAATAAATCCTGAAAATCTTCCTAAAATTGTGCTGCATAAGCAAGAGCCGTATGATTTTTTTTTCTGGAAGGCCCATGCAGTAATTGCGATCCCACACATTTACTCCTTTGTTTCTGCCTAGTGAGGGCCAACTCTACCTCCGGGCAGTAGCATAAAAACAAACCCTTTCTCCGTGAAAAGGAAGACAAGCCCTGACCGGTGTGGTTCAGCCGGTGGGGCGCCATCCCGCAAAGCGAGGGGGTTCCTGGTCGGGCACGTGCCTGGGTTGCGGTTCAGTCTGTGTCCAGAAGCAGTAGATGGATGTTTCTCTCCCTCTCTCCCTCCCTTCCCCTCCCTCTAAAAATAAATAAATAAAATGGTTTTAAAAAGGAAGACAAGAACCTGCTATCGTCTCCTTCTTATCTTTCTCTCTATTAAAATGTCGGGCAGGCAGATGAGGACCAAGCGGATGACAGCAGTGTCCCTGCCCACACTGCCCCGTGACCGCAGGGAAGTACTTCCCTCTCAGGACCAGGATTCGATGCTGGAATGAGGGAAAAGCCACAAATGCTAACTTCAAAGGCCAAACCTTCCTCTTGATAATGTGCTGTTTTATTTCTTATCCATTTAAAAATTATATGTTCTTATGCATATAATTATACACATGAAAAAGATATTAAGTACAGTAAAATATCACTAGTGGTAGGATTGCAAAGAGTTTAATTTCTTTCTTTGTGTTTCTCTGTACTTCCTAACCTTCCTAAAATAAATATGCATTACTTTTTAAAATAAAAATGTTGTTATTTTCTTATGTAAGTTTTTGTATCTGCTTTCATAATGAAATGATCTATAAAACCTGAAGAATCTGGTGAACAATCTATATTATGTTTAATACTTTCTGATTTAGAGAGGGCAAGAAATATTCTCAGGAATGCAAATGAAAATATGGCTGTAGCTGGAATTTAATTCCTAAGTAAATTTTCTTATTAGATACCTCCCTCTGCAATGGTGAAGACACTCAAAGAAAATGATCACTCTCTTGGTAAAGTCATGAGAGCAACTAGAAATATAGAATATGAAAGATCAAAGTATCCCCAAATTGGGTCTGAATAATAACCTTAGATTAGTGATACAGATCAACACTATCATACTTCACATCAGAATGATTTATGATTTATAGTTCTCTCTCTTTTTCTTTTGGCTGAGTGCCCTACACCTCAAGGTGAAATCTTATTTTATTAAAATCAAGTATGAAACATCAGAATGAATTGACCAAGTTCAATAGATAGTTGCTTAACTGCCATCTCAGAAGAGAAAACCTTCTGGTGATTTTTGGGATAATGAAAGAAAGAAGTGACCTAATCTCCAGGGTACTTAGATTGAGTTGAATGAAAATACTGACGTCAATACATACAAGTGGCAGTTAAACATGTTTACATAGTAAACTCAGGGCCACGTGGTGCTTGTGGCAATGGTGGAACCTTGGGAAAAGGCCAACTTGTATCAGAGCTGGTCTACGTGCTTAATTACAGTGTCTCGTTTTGTTTTAGTGCATTCCCAGGTATTATAACATTACACTAAGCACTGAAATAAATAAATCAGCAATGTTACTGAGTCTACCACAAGCAGAATTAGACGGTTGAGAGAAAAAATTTTGAAAGAAAGAAGAAAATAGTCATGTCATTTATAAAGCTAACTTCTAGTGAGGTTCCTGGAATCACTATGTGTTTAAGTTTTCAAAAAATGTTTTCCCTCATATTCCATTCAATGTTTTCAAAGATCTATCTTTAGAATACCTGTGAAAATTTTACCTGCATATATATTTATGGTTAAACATACATTATAAACAAGTTAATAAATTGGGTTTTCTTACTTGTTGAAATTATACGACAAATTTTATTTTTAAAAAATTTTAAAATTGATTTGAGAGAGAGAAACATCGATTTTGTTGTTCCACTATTTATGACGCATTGGTTGATTTTTTAAATCCTCACTGAAGCATAAGTTCATTGATTTTAGAGAGAGAGGAAGAGAGAGAGAGACAGGGAGAAGTACTGATGTGTGAGAGAAACATCAATCAGTTGCCTCATGTATGCGCCCTGACTGGGAATCAAACCTGCAATCTTTTGGTGTATGGGACAACGCTCCAACCAACTGAGCCACCCAGCTAGGGAGGTTGATTCTTATATGTGCCCTGACTGGGGATCAAACCCACAACCTTGGCATATCAGGGACAATGCTCTAACCAACTGAGCTATCTGGCCAGGGCCAATACAAGACAAAGTTTAGGGGAGGGTCATTAACATGCTAAAGCAACATTTTATCAGATTGACTAAATTGAGAAGTAGGAAACACAAATGATGATTGCAAAAAGAACTTTCATAGTCCAACCAGACCAAAATACAAATTCTTTCACTAAATTGCACAAATACCCTGGCCTACCCCATTGTACTAATACCATCTTTAATAATCTCAAGCCCTCTATTCCAATCAATGAGAGTTTCACATTTACATAAATATACTTAGAGACTCAAGCAGAGAACACCAAAAAAATACTTTGTTTGATGAAGAACAAATAATTATTAGAGTTACAAAATGTCATTTGGTTTGATGATGGTATTTTTTGCTTTTTCGCTTTTGGATACCAACTAAATTTTCTTCTGACCTTGTGCTTGAGGCTTGGTTTAATTAATAGGAATTTATTGATCTATTTCTAAAGATTTTATTTATTTCTTTTTAGACAGAGGGGAAGGAAGGGAGAAAGAGAGGGAGAGAAACATCAATGTGTGGTTGCTTCTTGAGCGCTCCCCTACTGGTGACCTGGCTCACAACCCAGGCATGTGCCCTGACTGGGAATCGAACCAGCAACCTTTTGGTTCTCAGGTTGGCACTCAGTCCACTGAGCCATACCAGCCAGGGCTACAATTGTTTTAAAGCTTCACAGATTTATTGTTTCTAAACCCAAAGCATATCTTCCTATGTTACTAGCCACAGGTTTTATTTCCTGAAATTTACTGACTTTTGCAAGAAAGAGCCTGAAATTTGCATACTAACTCTATAGTCACCTACACAGCGCAGCCCTAAATGCACTACATCTATTAAACCACCACTGGTTTTCACATTCTCTTCATTCTATTTTGCCATTCTAGCAAATACACTGAGAGTGAGGACTGGCCTTGTAATGTCTCCATCATCTTGGCAATGATTTTGTGGCCTGTTGACATGCAAATACCTCCGAGAGAAAAAAAAATAAGAGATTTGGGGATCCATTAGACTTCTTAATAAGATTTGTATAATTTTTAAAAATACATTTCTGATAAGAAAAAGGGGGTGAGCAGAAGGTGACAGTGGCTTGAAGGGGAGGGGTGGGCACAGACACACAGGCACCCAGAGCGCATTACCCTTGTTGTGCAAGCCCCGTAAGAAGCGCTCTGTGCTGCCGGTGCCCGCAGGACCAGCAGGGGTCGAGGTTATCTTAGCACAGAAGGAAGACACCCAGCAGAAGAGTCCAGCTCCTGGTTCTTAACTAAAGTGAACGATAAATACAACAGTCACTTAGGTGATCGACAATGCATTTAAATAATGCCCCCGAATGGCCTGCAACGTGCAAACTAAAACATGGACAGCCCAACCCTGATCAGATCAGTTCATTGCGAGTGCTTCGTTTCTGCGATCTTGAACAAAACATGGCGAGTCGGCCACGCATGGCTTTAAATGCCTTTGGGGAAAGCTCTAAAAAACAAAACATACCAATGTTTGTAGCATTATTCCTGTTTTGAAAAATTAATAACAGTGTTTCCCTTGGTTGTATAATAATCACTAGGAACATAAACCTAGTGATTTCTTAATTTAATCTTTATTGTCTTTTTTTCCATTACCATTTAGTGCCCTTATACTCCCCTCCCCCAGCAATCAGCACACTGTTGTCTATAATTTTTTAAATTTGTCAAGTTTAAAAAAATGCTTTTAAATGGGCACTTGCAATAAGAGATAAATCAGATGTGGTAATGGCTTCTTTTGTAAAAGCCATATGTAAACAGCACATAAAGTTGACAAGTCAAGCAGCAGTAGCCCATTCTTCAGCCAAAAAAGGAAAGAAATGAAGAAAGAAGAACAAAAATTACCAAAAAGAAAAACACTCCCTGGGCCTCTGCCCCCCAAAGCCTCAGAAATAATGATCTTGGTACACTTTTGCTGGAAAACTCAGGCCAAATGGTGGATTAAACCAGGACATTAGAATCGCAAACACTGAATATGGGGATAAACTAACAACAGAGTAACTGTGTGGCCAGCAAAACATGGTTTAAAAATTCTATCTTTCCTCTCCAGTGTGCCGTTTTTGATATAATGCAATACATGTCTCTTCATTCTAAAGGTTCTTTCTTGGCTATACCCTCCCCAAATTTTCAAAGAAAATAAAGTTTGCGTGCTCTTGGCTCCTAGCTAGAGACACAGCCTCGTAGAGCTCACTAGCTTCTCCACGCAATCTGAGTCATCTCCATGATCCATTGCTGCTCTCTGGCACACGAAGATGACATCTGGATCAAAGAGCTTCTTTAGGAAGATATTGGCCTTAATTAAATCTCAGTTGGTAAAACTGCTTATTATAGGAAAATCACTTCATAGCACAGCCCTCCATAAATGCCAGCAAGCGGAATTTGCCCGTGACATATCCTTCAAGCGTAGGTTTTATAATTTCCTAAATAGCGCTGTTATTAGATTATCCCCACAATATGCGAACGTAAAAGCAAACTGCTTCAAAGTCAGTGCCCGCTGCAAAATTTTGACTATTAGGCAATAGAAAATTTTGCCTTAACACCGCACTCACCAGCAAGGGCTCCACAGATCAAACGAGGGTTCTCAGACTTGAACAGAGCTACAGACGCCGAAGTGAAGGAGCGAGTAGTAAAGGTTACGCTAAGCATACCTAGGAGCCCAGAAGCCTTTCGTCGGTCAGTTCGGTTTCGTTATACTAAGAAAGGCTGAGGGGGAGAGAGGAGGATGGAGGGAAGGGGCTCTAACCTGCACGAAAACTCACTTAGTGTGGAACACAACTGAACGCATGTGGCAGGGTTGCTCAGAAGGCCCCATTCCAAAAATGACAAAGCCCTAAGGAGCACTTCAGGACACTATAGATACTAACTAGCCGTGTCTTCTCCTCCTGAAGAAATCTGTCATAATGAAAATGGCTTTCTATGTTAACATTTCCAACAAATTCCTAAAAGCAATGTGGCTTTGGAGAAACCCTGCAATGTTTTTACATTGCTCAGACCTCCCCAGGGTACTTACTTTGAGCTGGTAAACTGACCACTTCGAAATGCAGAGTGTCGGTTCTAAGTAATCAGCTGGGTGATACAATACAATCCAGAATGGTGAGGGGAGGATGGGGGATGAGGTTCATCTGGGGTGAAGTAAAAGACCAAGTGGAACGCGGTCTGCTAATTCCACATCACGGGGCGAGCTCCCCTCACACCCACGGGCCCACGCCCACCCCATTCTTCCTTCTTCAGTGTGATCGGAGTGGAAGTCCTGGCAGGTTAATAGCTACGGATTTGTAGAGTGCTCTTAAAAAAAAACCCAAAGACATATCCAGCATATTTAAAAAAAGCTTCAAACAGATGTGACAATCGCATAGCGACCGATTAAGTTGGTAAGAAAAAGTCATTTTAAAAACTTGGTATAAATATGTCAAATGAGTTCCAAGCTTATTTAAAATATTAATATTTTGAGAACTGAACACGTGTCAATAGGTTACCTCGGTTTCAGGACTGAACAAAAGACAATTACTGGGCATAGGTAAGAGAAAAACACAGAAAACAGGAGAACATTTCTGGGAAGACTGGCTGACAGTATCTCTTGATCCAGTGAAGCAGAGGCTCCTCTTCCTTCCTTTCTTTCTTTCTTTTGCAGTGGTCTGTCTACGTTCAGCATGACTAGCTCCTACTTTCCTTGATGACTAGTATCAACCAGCAAAAGATTTGCAGTAAGATGTATTCAGGATAAATTTACACATTAACAGAGCCAACAACATGAGGAAAATATTGAAGAAATTGTTCCAAAAGAGAAGTTCTTAGCAGATTTTTTTTTTAGGTTTAAATATTTGCTGAACTGCTAAATGGATAAACAATTTACACGACTGAGCATCAGAGCTCAGAAACCTTGGACCAGGGACCAAAAGGAAACAGAGTTAGGGTTTAGAAAGCAGCTCCCAAAGCTCATTACAGACCAAGGAACCCTTCAGAACATAGCCATGTCAACTTGGGAGCAAAGACACTTACAAAAGAAGGTAACTTCATCCTACTCTGACTTACTGTTAAATACTGCCTCATTAGGCTCTGAATTGAGGGATTCCTCTCAGAAAAATCTCTGTATTTTCAGAGAACCCCTTCTAAAATGTTTTTCTAAATACCCAATTGCTTAAAATGCTAAGGTGCACCGAAAGTTCAGAGTGAAAATTATTTCACTTTCTTTACCATGTTTGTTAGATAATGTCTAAAATCTGGCTAAAGAGAAGGTAAATTTGGGAATTGATTATTCCTTAGGGGAAAATAGAGGTAAACTCTTAAAAACTAAGAAACAAACACCAAAAAAGTTAGCTGGATTCATTACTGAGTGTGTTTTAAACACAGTTAACAGAACTATTTGGAAAACTGACGAAGGCCAGGTGTGCTGGGATGTTATGGTGATTTTAGATTATAGTTCAGGTGTACCCCGACAGCCACATAAACAGAAACAAATACCTTGTCTTTTGTTTTCCATTTCTAATCGCAAACAAGATAAAAAAACACCTCAACATTGAATGAAGATGCCGAGATTGCAGCTACAGCTCTTGGAAGCAGCACGAAGGCAGGAGATGTAAGTAAGCAGTTCTCTGGCTCTCTGGACCTACGTCAGGGGTCCACAGGCTGCAGCCCAAGGGCCAAATCCAGCCCTCTCCTGCTTTCTGTGTGGCTATGAGCTAAGAACGGTTTTACATATTTAGATGGCAGGGGGAAAATGTAATAATATTGAATGACAAAAAGGATATAAAATTCAAATTTCGTGAGTAAAGTCTGATTAGAACACGTTCACGTCTGTTCGTTAACTCACTGTCTTTGCTGCTCTGCCTCCGCGAGGGCGAGGTCTGCGGCATGCAAAGCCGAAAATAGTTATTATCTGGCCCTTTACCAAAAAAATTTGCCAACCCCTGGTCTATCTGATAGTTAAAACTCTTGATATCACAAGAGTTTGATACAATTGGTGTTTTTATATCTCGTAAAACACAAGACAAACATATCAAACTGCTCTCTGCAATGTATTTTTGGATACACACAACTTGCCAAATAACTGGTTCCCTTTCTAATGTTACAAACCAAGATGACTTTATATATACAGAAATGCACCCTAGTCTCACGAATATGTTCTACAGTGAAAACGGTTGATTATTACCTGTGGTAAATAGATAAGAGATTTTAACTGAACCAAATTACAGGACCTCACTAGACAGACTGACACTCATCACAGAGGTATATGTAGACTCTTTGAATAATTCAGGGACCAGAATTAACAGGAGACACAGAGGCTCTGGGTCTTACAAAGGGTTGGGGGCTACCTGCACGTACTGACGGGGCCTACGGTGATAATTCGACACACATCTGTGTCCAATAGAAGAGATTCTAGGTGAAGAGTTAGAGTTGATCCAGTGCTATCGGTGATTTATCATTTAATTCAATTTAACAATCATCTTTCGTTATATGTCTGAGATATAAAGGTGATGGACCGACAAACAGCTAAATAAAGCAAAGCTTCTCACTTTGAGACTCTCACAGTTTTGAGGAAACAGGCACAACCTGCAAGAGATGGGTTAATAACATTTCAAATTTTAATAGCATTTTTTCTGGTGGGAATCTAAATCATAATCAGAATGGGAATGGAGAGTAGGTTCCCATAATGTTCGCACCCTGCACTGGTACAGATCAAATCACTCTGGGGTGCTAACGTATGCAAGGGCAGTCGGGCAGTCAGGGACGGCAAGCAGAGCTGGAGCGCAGACCCTGGCGGTGTGCTTCTTCAAAATAAAGTAGCACTACTCTCTTGTCAACAGATTCTGGGCTACAAGAAGTTTCCGGTGCTTCAAAACTATCGCACCCCAACTCTTTGGTCTAAAAAATAAGTCCCAGGCCCTGGCTGGTGTGGCTCAGTGGATTGAGCATTGGCCTGTGAACCGAAAGGTCACTGGTTCGTGTCCCAGTCAGGGCACATGCCTGGGCTGCAGGCCAGGTCCCTGGTTGGGGACCTGTGAGAGGCAACCAACTGCTGTTTCACTCACACACTGATGTTCCTCTCCCTCTCTTTCTCCTTTCCTTCCCCTTTCTCTGAAAATAAATAAAATCCTTGAAAAAAAAAGTAAATCCCAGGTGTGTTATTATCTGTGAAGAAGCTGGGATTTTCAGGAATTTCAAAATGTTCTTTTAGAGAGGACACAAAGCTAAAAAAAAAAAAAAAATAGAGTAGCAACCTACGGCACTAGAGCCAAAAAGAGAAAGAGCTGGTAAAACTAGGAAAACTAGAAAAAGGAAGGAAGAAAGCAGACAAACAACGTGCTAGGAGGAAGACTGGCCCGATCTGCATGTAAGATGGTCAGTTATACTAGGGTGATAACTGTCTAATTCCAACATGTGAGTTACTTTTAACTATACAAAGAGCTTATAACGTGGAAGTAGAAAATTCTTCAGGACCGAGAAGTGAAAGCTATGAAAAAACATTTTCTATGCTTTCTCATATGAAAATGAGAATGATTTCATATACAAAATCATTGTATACGAAATGATTCATATACAAAGCCCAGAGATGTAATGAGTTGTATCTTGGGAGGTGTTTAAACACGGGCTAGGAGACCACCTGGTCTCTAAACCTCTGTGACACTGTACAGGAGAGTCAAGCATGACAGGGGAGAGGAGCTGGATCCTAAACTTCGGATCAAGCCACCTCTCAACATCCCTGCAATTCATTACCCTCGTGGGCCACGAGCAAATGAACAGACGGCAGTCGCCATGTTTTTCCTTAGTTTTTATTCCCTGTGTTTTGCTGAGACGGGATCCTGCACACAGACTCTTCTTCAGAGAGACAGCAGAGGCGAAAACGAGACGAAAGGGCGTCCTCTGCTGCTCTGGGGGACCTAACGAGGAAGTTGGGACCCTATGCTTCCTTTTCCCCTTTAAACTCTGAAATGTTAGATTTATTCTATTATCCACCCCAAACAGAATCCTGACTATGATATGGGGGAGGGCTGCCCTCAAGGGTACCAACCACAACAGATGAGAAGAGCACTCCTAAGGCATCCGTTTCAACAATCTGTCATGCATACATTCAGTCAGGCTACTATTCAAGTGATTTGGTGTTTAGTCTGCATTTCCTATCTATGGGTGTAACAAACTACTTTCTCTTCTTTTTGCCTTTCAAGTTTTAGTATGATGGGAAAATCATTCACAGTATGAAACCCTCCCTGAATTTGCAATGGCTGATTCTAGCCACCCTCTTCCTCCTCCAGCCTCACTTTCCGTGGCTGCTTCTCTCTCACAGCCACACCCTCTTACCCACGGCAGGTGCCCACTCCTCGCTCCGCACCAATGTGCTCCTTTTGCGTCACGCTCTGTTGCAGCACAAAGGAGGCCCTGAAGCGTGCAGGCAACAGCAGCAGAAGTGAGAGCAGACTTACTGATACTACCCACTATGGTACAG
>PVKM010024304.1:0-20607 GCA_004027735.1 Carollia perspicillata
TGTTTAAATTGGTCAGAAGAGGTAGAGAATAAAGGAAACTACTTAACTGGGGTGGAAGGGAATGCAACAGTCCTGACAAAGTAAATACATTGGTTTTATTACTATTTCCTCCAGCTTTGCTATGGAAACATTACCAAGAGTTCCAATTTTAAATCATAGGTCTTTTTTAATTAATAGATTTTTTTAAACTAGTTTTAGGTTTACAGAAAAATACATTATTTTGACTCACAGAGAGTACTATTGTTGGACCCATGGAGAAGTTGAACACAGTTGGTAAACATAAAACATTATACAGAACGAAAGTGGCCATATTAGAAGGGGTTGGAGGTAGGGGGAAGTGGGCAAACTGAGGAGAAATAGGGACGAAAAGAGACTTGACTTTGGGTGGTGAGCGCACGATGCAGTGTGGATGTTTCATGGAGTTGTGCGCTCGAAACCTACGTGGTTTTAATAACCAATGTCACCCCAGTAAATTCAATTAAAAAAGAAGGTTGTATTATTCTTATGGATAATGAGAAGTGCCAAGGATCTAAGTTAACATACCAGAAAGAGATAAATCAACAGAACTTGGTCAGCCTAGGTTTTTAAAGAATATCAAGGGTAAAAGTATGCAACTGCTAGCAAAGTGTGTCCCCTGTCGTGGCAGATTTTCCAGGGGACTGATGGAATGCCTATCAGAATTCCATCTAAAGAAAGATTGCAGTCATAACTGCGGAAACCTACAGACAGTATCACACTATACTAGACAAACTAGTTGAACCTGTAATTCAAGGGTAGGACCACTGAAAAATGCATAAGCAACCTTCAGGGAAAACAGTACCAGAGCTTGTAAGGGAAATTCATACAGAAATATTACAAAGTCTTTAAAGAAATAATGACAATTGTACCAAAGGCAAAGCTAGTGGATAAAATTTATAAATATAAAACTTCCCCCAAATCATGATAGGCGAAGACATTTACTACTATTTAGTAAGAAATTTTATTGGGACATCATTGGATTGACACTACTTTAAACAAAAAGATGGGATCTGGCTTAAAATGAAACAGTATATGATTCAATACATGTGTCTTTATTTGGAGAAGCACAAACAGCAGCATTTCAGGGACCTTTCTGTGCTAGAACAAATATATTTTAAATTTGTGCAAGTAATCTGGAAGACAGAATAGTAGGTACGATGATACTGAGTCCTTCCAAGTGGAGAATGCCGACAATAGCGGCGGGGGAAAGAACAGGGAAAACCTGACAGTTTGAGTAATTCGGCAGGAAGGTAGATGTTCTCATTCTTTTACACTTGAAGCCCAGGAGCGTTGACCCCCTTCTTAGATGAGAGGGTCACAGAGAGATGCTGTTAGCTAAGGGGGCATCATGGACGAGAGGAAGGCTCTGTGTAGCTGAAGTCTCGGTGCTCACTCTAAACTGGGGTCTGGGTGAAGGGTAGAGGTGGCTCACTCTCTCTCCGGGTCCAGGAGGTGGGATGTGTCGTCATTTCTGAGACATCTTCCTGAAGGAGTGGGATGGGCAGAAGAACTATGAAGAGAGGCTTTCTTCTTAAAAATGTTTTGTAGAGGTTTAGATGAAAATGTAGTTATATACCCTAGTGTACTTTCTAGGACACAGATAACTCCTAGGCAGGCCTCAAAACCAACTTGGACTGAAATCTTCCAAGGACTGTGAAGGGTGACATGAGCCTCTGTGCAAAAAATTGTCACTCTTAAAAGGCCAGGAGTGTACTCCAGCACCTACATGATAAGCCTAGAGTCCATGATCATATGCACTCCATTTCATAGATGGAAGACTCTAAAGTATAAGTAGTTCACAAAGATTCAGAGATCATGGACACGATGTGGGAACATACGAGTTGGTATGCTAAGGTTTCTGTTTTTGTTTCTTTTCGTGCTTGGTGAGATTAGAGTTGGTATGATATGCATCTGTGTAAAGCTCCAAAGATTTGGATGCTTTAAAGGACAAGAATGCATTTGGAAAACAACTTGATGCCAGTTTCCCTAGTTCTTACGTAGTTTAATGTTTCTTTTCCATGTATATAGTTCTGTTTAAACAGCTAATTATGAAATTAGAATGCAATTAAGTTTCACATCAGTAAAAGAAACAAAAACAGGCCATTGCCTTTTATGTATAAAGAGCACATTGACTAAGTGTTTTAAACATACCAGTATTTTGGACTTCGTTTAATTATTATAGAAAGTCCTTCAGGCACTATTATTGACATTTTAGAGACTGGGGAACTGAAGCAAAGAGATATTAAATAACTTACCCAGTGCTACCTGGTTGGGTCAAGAGGACTCATATTCAAAGTCTGTCTGACCCCAAAGTCCATGTTCTTACTATATATACACACATATACATATATATGTATATACAAGGTCTGTCTGGAAAAAGTTCAACCATTGTTAATGTAATGAGAACAGTTTGTGCGACATCAGTGTAACCTGGCAGCCAAGGAATGTGGACTGGAATGCACATGGGTGAACAATTGACAACTTCACTGTACTACTCAGTGGGGTGCGGTAGATGCCATTGGGTGAGCATGTGTACTGTGTGGCTGTCGAATTCAAAGCCAGTGAGCAAGTAGAGTGATGAATCTGCATCAGATTTTGCATTAAGCTTGAACATTCCTCCTCAGAAACTATTGGGATGATTCTGAAGGCCCCAGTTATGGGCAACTGGTGATTAGCAGCTTCATCATGACAACGCACCCACTGATGCATCACGTTGCATGAAGAGTATTTTGGTGAAACATCAAATTACCCAGGTGACTCAGCCTCCCCTACAGCCAAGAGTTGGCACCCTGCAACTTCTGACTTTTCCCCAAACTAAAGTCACCTTTGAAGGGGAGAGATATCAGAGCACCAATGAGATGGGGGCAGCTGATAGCAATTGGGAGAACTGTGTGTGGTCCCAATATGCCTTCTTTTAAGGGGACAAAGGTGTCATTGTCCCATGTTCAATGTTTCTTGTATCTTGTATCCTCTTCAATAAATCGCTGTATTTTTCATATGACATGGCTGGATACTTTCTGGACAGACCTTGTCTACTTAAGAATTTACTGGTATTCTTGAAGTTCATGTATGTATTTTATTGTAAGCTGTATTAGCATAACAAAAGGAAGTTTCATTAAAATACTTCTTGTCTTTAGTCATCTTTAATCTCCATTTTTTAAATCTTTTCACTTTATTCTGCGTGCAACTTACTCTGTTTGTAGAAGAGCCACCATTCCAGATGACAAAAACTATTGTTCAGCAGGGACGAGTTGCCAAGTGTCACGACCATCCGTGTGCTGATTCCAGAGCTTTCACACAGAGTTGTTTGGCGGTGCCCACTCACTCTATTGCATTTCTGAGTAGGGTTGTAAATCTTGTTAAAACCAATAAAAATATGATTTCAGAATGTTTCAGAAGCAATCTCTCATGTCACTTGAGTCTCCAAGGTTTTCTGCTTCTACTTTCTTCTTCCTAAAGTACAGAAAGGATTCAGCTAAAACAATTTTATCTTTTTACATATACCATTTTTTCTAATTACAAAAAGTAGCACACGGTGACTTGAAAGAATTTAGAATATGTGTAAAGATATAAAGAAAAAAGGGGACCCAAAATTCCATTATCCACAGATAAAACATGATGAACATTCTAATGTATTTCTTTCCTTTAAATAAATATGAATCAAAATATTAGCTGGCTTATTTTGGAGGGTGGCTGAAGAATTTCAAATAATCTAAATATTCTTATATATATATCTATTTTACTTATTTATATATTTATCTAAGATATTCATTGAACTTTTCAAATACTTTCTCAAAAGTTATCCCAATTCTCTACAGGGTGACTATGAAATGTCATGATTATAAGCAAAAAATTGGCCAATTTGTCTAGTTGAGAATCCAAAAATAAATTAACGTGATTTATATATAACAGAAAATTTGAATTTTTGCATGCTTTAATGTTCTTTTCTCCTGTTTACAAAGATAATATGTGGCCACTGTATACAAATAAAATAACACATATAAGTATTAAAATAATTAACATTTGTTCAGTGCTTTCTATGTGCCAGGCACTGTTCTAAGAGTTTTGTTTATATTAACGCACTTAATCCTCACAAGAACTCTATGAAGTAGGGACTATTATTTATTATTTTCATTTTACAAGTGCGAAAACTTAGGTATAGAGAAGCTAAGCAATTTGCTTGAGGTCTTGGCTTACCAAGAAAACCATGACAAATTAGCATGGTTTTTGTTTGTTCTTTGAGTTGTTTATTTAAATGGGAAAACAGTGATGATAAATTAGGGCTTTGCCATGGAAATATGATCTCTTCATTTCAGGAAAGAATGATAGCTCCACACGATGTTCTTGATAATGGAAAAGGTAAAGGAGGAGTTTCAGAGGATCTGGAGCTAACTGAACCCACGGACTAGGAGGACAAGCTTCAGACTACTATCCAGGACATGCAGCTACCAAACGACAGAGTTGAGATCCAAACCCAGACAGAGTTTTTCCAGAGCCCACACTTAATCAGTCCCTACATCTTTTTTTTATATTCTATAAAGTATAAAAATGAAAGGTATCAAGAAGCAAGCCAAAAGTCTTCTGATTCCATGACTCAGGGATAACAACTGCCAGCACTTTGGTAAACACATTTCCAGACCCTTTTTGATGCAAAGCTTCAGTACAGCTGATCTAAGTTTAGCAAATGTCTTATGATCCTCTTGGAACATGAAACCATGGGAGGCCTGCGAGAGACTACTTCAAGGCCATTTCTCACTGTCTCCATATCTTCCAGGAGGGTATCATCAGAGAGTTTCTCATCTCTCCTAGGTTCTGAAGAGGTATGAGATTTTCTGCCTTCCCCTCTGTAATGCAATGATGATGTTAACTACCCAAAATTAGGTCAAATGTCACGGGTTAAGGGCACAGTTCCCCACAAGACTGCCCTAACGTCAGACACCAGCCACTAGCTCAGGGTTTTCCAGGACACCCACACTTCTGACCAACTAGCTACAAATTCAGGAGTTCCCACTATTCCTTCAAGTTTGATAATTCACTAGAACAACTCATACAACTCAGAAGAGCACTATACTTATTATTAAGTTTTAACATAAAAGATACAACAGGATTGGCCAACAGAAGAGACACATAGGGCAAGTTCTTAGAAGGTCCTATGTCCTTCACGGTCAGCAGGGTCCCATGTCCTTCCCATGTAAAGCTTCCTTGTCTTCAGGACAGGTAACCCTCCTATACATCAATGTACAATTACCAAGCAGGGAAGCCCACCCAAGCCTCTATGTCTGGAGTGTTTACTGGGATATTTCTTTATGTAGGCACGATTGATTGAATCATTATTGAGATGATAGAACTCAATCTCTCCCCAGAGGTTGGGCTAATGTCACCGGGATCAGAGCCCCTGTCCTTTAATTACGTAGTTCATATTTTCAGCTGGCCAGCCCCCATCCTGAGTTTTATTAGCATAAACTCAGGTGCCCACCAAGAATAACAAAGATACTTCATCTCTTGGAGAATTTCAAGAATTTAGAGGTTACCTCCCAGGAACCAGAAACAAAGGCCAGCCACTGTTCTTTTATTATATAACAATCCCTCCCCCATCCCTTAGCGTACACCTGCAGGCTGTAAAACTACTAGCTGCTGGAAGCAACAGGATATTCCACTACTCACGTTGCATTGTCTCTTTCCTTTCGGTGGTGTTCTGTGGGACAAGGGACAGGGGGAGCTGGCACCTGTGCTGTTTCTGCTTTTGCTATCTATGTAAGTAATTAGCTGTTTAATTTTTTAAAAGCTTGGTTTTTTTATTCCAGCAAATCTGTTAGTCTTGCTTGACCTATCATTTACAGAAATAAGAAAATCCCAAGGGGACAATTATGACGGATGAGGTGTTTAATTTGTTTTAGACACTTTGATTTATAAGAACACTCAAATGGAGCTATTCAGTAGGCTAGACGTAAGATTGGAGCATGACAGAGAAGAAAGTGAGTTGTGAAAGAAGTGGTGAGTTGTGGAAATGATTAACAGCAGGGGAGAGGTGCTGTTCTCTAAAGAAGGCAACATAGAAAACCAAATGGTGAAGAACTGCTTTGATATCAGCTCAGACTTGAGAGTCATAAAATCTTTGACTGAAAATGACTTCAAGGGTCTTACATCCTACCACTTACATGATACAAACATCTTTCCTACATCATCCCTACAATTGGTCAAACAGATAGTTTCTGCTTTAGTACATAGAATGATGAAGAGCTAAGTCAGTGATTGGGCAACTAATTCTATTAATACAGACCTGAGAGTGAGTGGCTATGAATATCAAGATATTTTATACAGGATGCTCAGGATGTCTTGCTCAAGAGATGCAATTTAAGCATAACACTGGAAAATGAGGAGCGTGAAGATCTTGGACATCTTACAGGTGGCAAAGGCCCTGTATTTGGAACAATCCTACCATATCTTCAGAGTAGAGGGAATACCAGAGTGGCTTTGGGCTTGCTTCAAGTGGCAAATAGGTGGTGTCCTTACCCAACAGCCAATGCCTCTTCTTCCTCTCTGAGACCTCTAATTTTGTTTAGACACAATATGTAGGCTCAAGGGATGAAACTTCATTTGTGTAAGTGAATCATAAAAATCTTGTTTCAAACTGTCAGTGATTGATTTAGGGATGGGCATGCAACCCAGTTCTGGCCCATGAGACATGAAAGGGAATTTTCTGGGGGCCCCTTGAGAGTTTTTCTCTTTTGTAAGAAACAGGCATAAAGGAGAAAATTCCTCAGTCTTTTTCCCTCCCTTTCTGTTTTGGAAGCTCTTTGTGAGAATGCAGTGCCTAGCAATCCAATAGTCCTTTAACAACCAGAAGATAAGAAACCAGGTTCAAAAGGCAACATGTGAAAGTGGCAAAGTGAAAGGCCAGAAAGAGCCTGGACCCTAATGACACCTTGGCCCTTCCAAACCAGCCGTGGAATCACCTACCTTCAGACATCTTGTTAAGTAAATAAGCAAATCATAAAAAAACCTTATAGCTTAAACCACCATTAGGTGGGATTTCTGTTCCTTGCAGTCAATATACTAACTCACACACTAACAATGGGGGCTGGGCGGATGGTAATCAAGGTGAGAAAGGTTGGCAGGGGCCTATCACGCAGTGCCTCTGAGGCCAAGACATGGAGTTTGGATTTCGTTCTGAGGGTAAGACATTTTAGCAGATGATACAATACAATCAATACAGTCATATCTATATCTATATGTTCATCTTTATCATGAACGTAATTCATTATTAAAATAAAAGAATAGATATTGGCTAAAGATGTATTTACCACTTCCATTTTAATTTTTAGAGAAATTACTATTTAGAATCAGATTAAAAGAAATAGAGACATTTTTAAAACTTCAAAAAGAACTCAGGAAGTATCTTGGCTGAATCTCCCAAATGTTAGCAATCTCTATTCTGACCTCTTTATTTTTGGAAGAACCTTTAACACAGTTTCCAGGTACTGCGTCAGGCCACTTCAGCCATATCAGAGTCTCTACCAGCTATGTTCTGCCGTCTAAAACCTCTGTCTCTCTTTGAAATAGTCCCAGTTTTTTGTCTTAGTCTTCTTTGATAGTAAGGCAACTTCCTTTCATAAGGGTGTTGTTCATCTAGGGTGTCCTTTTGCCCCTAACTGGCACCAGAAGAGTCACAAAATAAGGTAGCTCATTTAAAACATTTTCCTCATGGTTGTCTTGTTCCCCCATTCATGAAAAAGATTATAGGGTTACCATGGCAATCAGCTCCCACAGCGTCGCATTCTCAGTAACTGTATTGGGGTGGCACAAGCTTTCCTCTGCGTCGCTCGCTGCAGTGCTCTGGAGACCTGCATCTTTTTCCAGGCTGTTCTCTGTAATGGGTGTTTAGAACAACCAACCAGCCAACCAAACAACCTAGTAGTTAACCCAGATAATTTTTTCAAAGGCACCATATCCCCTTCTTTTCTGAATATTCTAAAAAATCTACATATGTAGTTGTACAATCATTTTCTTACAGCACCGACTGAAAGCTATCTTATAAGCTCTTTCAAATGTCTGGAATTATATTTGCATCTCTTTAACCATATTTAGAAAACAAGTAATGAATTCACAGTAAAAATCAGAGCAAGGAAAGTTCTATGAGATTATTTCCCACGTACTCCATATCATGCATTTCCGGAGAATAATTCTCTAATGTCCCTCCCGCCACCACTCCCCAACCCTCTGGTTGCAGACACACAGAAGAGTAAAAATTGTCCCTAAGTCATTGCCTTTGAGATGCTATTTATACTCCCATCCTTGAGCTTATTAATTACCATATTTCTTTCCAGAGCATTATTGATAATAGTGAGGGATGTTTTTGAACAAGCTAAACACTTTTTACCAGCACCCAATATCTGCTATAGTGTAGAGGATGTGGGATGACTTTGGGGGACCAATGGGATAAATTCATTTTCCCTATAACTCTTTCATTCTTTTCTTATTATTTTTAGCTTTTCCTGGTTACTTAGTTTGTTCATATAACTATGTAGCATAAACTGGAAATCTTGAAATTTCTATTGTATGCAGAGATATCTTTTATTTCTACCAATGACTTTATTTGAAGCAATAGGGGTATTTTGGTCATTAAAAGAAGGGAACTTGAGACTCCCAGTCAAGATGGGGTGGTAGGTAAACATGCCTTGCCTCTGTGCACAGCTAATCAAAAAATACAACCAGACTACAAAACAAATTAATGCCCAGAAAATCAATTGTCAGAAAATCAAGGTGTATGGAAGTCTGACAACCAAGGACTAAAGAAGCCACATTCATCCAGATAGGTAGGAGGAGCAGAGATGTGGAAATGTTTGGAGAAGGATGGAGAGGCAGTCAGGAACAGCAGTCCCACATCCATGAGCGGTGGATAAAAAACGGGAGGGGTACTTTGGGAGCAAGAGTCCCAGCCCCAGTCCAGGCCAACCAGCCCAGTGCCCCAGCACCAGGAAGATAAATCCCTATAACTTCTGGCTGTAAACACCAGTGCAGGGCAGGATGATGGAAGAAACCGTGTCCTCTTAAAGGGTCTGAAACTGACTTAGGACTCATGCAGACCCACCTGCTCTGGAATTCAGCGCCAGGGCAACAGCTGAGCGGCACTAGTGGCATAGGGGGAGAAAGTAAAGTGCGAGTGGGGCGACAGCTTCCTCCCAGGCAAAACTCCAGAGGCCAGGCAGCGGCATTGTCCCCCCTGCAAGCCCTGTCCCACGCAGAGCAACAGAGCAGTGACACACGTTGCCCCACCCTGGTGACTAACAAAGGCTCTGCCCCATACAACTTAACACGTATGCTAAGACAGGGAGTCAAAGAAGCTCTACCCAATACACAGAAACAAACACAGGGAGGCTGCCAAATGAGACAAAGAAATAAGGCTGAAATGAAAGAACAGAACAAAAATCCAGAAGGAGAACTAAATAAAATGGAGATAAACAACCTATCAGATGCACAGTTCAAATTACTGGTCATCAGGGTGCTCCAGTAACTCACTGGGTACTTCAGAGCTATAAAAAAGTCCCAGGCAAAAATAAAGGTTGTATTAAGTGAAATAAAGAAAAATCTACAGGGAAACAACAGTGGAGGGGATGAGCCTGTGAGTCAAATTGGAACACAAGGCAGGAAAAAGCATCAATCAGAACAGTAGGAAGAATAAATAATTCAAAAATAGGAGGATAGTCTTAGGACCCTCTAGGACATGTTTAAGCATACCAATATCTCAATCATAGGGATGCCTGGAGGAGAAGAGAAAGAGCAAAAAATCAAAAACTTATTTGAAAAAAATAATGAAAGAAAATGTCCCTAATTTGGTGAAGGAAATAGACATACAAGTCCAGGAAGCACAGGGAGTCCCAAACAAGATGGACCCAAAGAGGATCACACCAAGATACATCATAATTAAAATGCTAAAGGTTAAAGACAAAGAGAGAATTTTAAAAGCAGCAGGTGAAAAGCAGAGTTACCTGCAATGGAGTTCCCATAAGTCTATCAGCTGATTTCTCAAAAGAAACTTTGCAGGCTAGAAGAAACTGGCAAGAAGTATTCAAAGTGATGAAAAGCAAGGACCTACAATCTAGATTACTCTACCCAGCAAAGTTTTCTTTTAGAATTGAATGGCAGATAAAGTGCTTCTCAGACAAGGTGAAGCTAGGAGTTCATTATCACCAAGCCATTATTATATTAAATGCTAAAGGGAATTATGTAAGAAAAAGAAGATCAAAACAATTAACATTAAAATGGCAACACATTCACAACTGCCAATAATTGGATCCAAATAACAAACTAAGCAAACAACCAGAACAGGAACAGAATCATACGCATGGAGATCATCAGGAGAGTTATCACCTGGGAGTGGGAAGGGGGAAAATGGGGGGAAAGGTGCAGGGATTAAGAAGCACAAATTGGAAGGTACAAAATAGACAGGGGATGTTAAGAACAGTATAGGAAATGGAATAGCAAAAGAACCTATATGCATGACCCATGGACATGAACCAAGCAGGGGGATTGCTGGAGGGAATGGGGGTACCATGTGGAGAAGGGAAAGGGGAAAATTGGGACAACTATAATAACATAATCAATAAAATATATTAAAAAATAAAAAGAGGGAAGTTGGAAAGGAGTTGCTATTATCTAATATAAGCAATTAAAAATAAAATCTGGATTTAACTGTCTTTTCTCTCTTAGATGTCTTTTCATTGAAAAAGGCATACCTTATGACCAATCTATGAACACTAACTGAATATTGCCATCTCCTATTAAGGGCATGGAAGTAAACTCTGTAACTAAAACAGATGCCTTCGCCCACAGTTTCTAAAATCAGAGGGTATTCATAAACCTCTTCACAAATTTTCAGGGTGTAGTGGGAAACAGGAACTGTTAAAATTTTGAAACTCTACCAAAGTACTTTCTGCCTCTTCCGGTAAAAAAAAAAAAATTACTCTCTAGGAAGCTCACTATTCTAAAAAACATACAAAGCAATTAGGGTTAGAAATTCACGGCTAGCATTTGGGGTACCTCAGCCCAGTTTTAGGAGAAAGGATATTTTACTTTTTGATGAAAACCATAGACTAATTCTCTGACTCCTCCCAAAATTGTATTAGAATTGTTTCAAGGGAGGAGAAAAAACATTTACTTTATTATTTTATTTCAAGCAGAAATTCCATCAAACATGAAATATCCTACTTATTCCTTGGGGTACATGGACATATAGATTCCCTGATACACTAAACCCCCACGCAAACTAGAAAAAAATTGAACAATTATTGGCAGAATTTTCTACATTAAAAGCAGAAGCTGAAGTTAAATAATCACATAAACTTTGAACAATTATATTATAATGAACCATTAACTTTATATAGGAAAAAGATTGCTCTCAGTTTTCAGTTGACAAAAGAGCAGTTGAGAGGTGACCATGTAGCTTTGAAAAGTAGAAACTCTAACCAAGGATCAGCAGCATAAAGGCAGGGAGGCAGCTGATAGCCGTTTTGACAGTTGGGTAAAGATGAGGGGGAATAAGACTGTAAACCAGAAGTGATGATAAAAGGGTAGAATGAAGTGTTTGATAATGATAAAGTGAGCTTTACTTAACATGGACAGAAAGAGCAGGAAAGAGAGAAAAGTAATTTAGTTCAGAAAGGAAATAATCTCTATTTCAATTTGCAACAGCCAAGGGATGACATTTGAAGGATGACAGTTTTATTGTTAATATTTTATACATAAGAAGCTCCATTTATACAAAAGATAAATTAGTACAAGTTTCTATCAGTATGATAATATATATTAAACAAACTACCAAACGGGATTTTTTTCTTTATTAACCTGTTATAACCCTAAAAAACTTTTAGTATTTCAAATTGCAAGCAAGATCATGATTTTATAACGTGAAGATAACCCAAAGCCTGACTTAGTTCCACATTGGTCCTATTTTCTCAGGGGTCCTTTAAGGATGGGCTCTTAGCTTGACCAAGAAAATGTAAATGCAGAAAGCTGTAAAACCAATATTCCTCACTTAGGAATCATGTTAGTAGTTTAACATTAAAATCATTTTTGAAGAGCCACACCTGGTATAAATTCTGTAGTGTTTAGCCTTTTTTTATTCACTTAAACTGCACCAATATTCATTTGTAGCTCTCCTAATAATCGCTTTAAAGGTTGGTAAACCTATCTCCTGGATTTTTGAGGTCACTTCAGAATTCAAGTATTTTGTCTATTGTCAAATGATGTGTCTGGATTTTGGTTTGGAAAACATGGTCACTGAATTTTAGACTAACTCTGAAATAGCAATGGCTTTTGGCATTAGTAGTAATTCTGTTTCTGGGTCATGACTCAAAATCAAAGTTCATTATTTACATGTACCTAATAAATTATCAAAATAATAAAGACATTTAAAAACTTTGCAGTAATTGCAATTTGAAAAGCAGTCAAATATAGTTTATTATACACACAACACATACAGGTAGTAAACCTATAAATGGCTGTTCACCCTTACCATGTAGGAAATGAAAATCAGCTTCTTTAAGAGGCATTGTAATTATATAGCTCAAACTAAGAAAGACAGAAATAATCTAAATGTGTGTTAATATTCAAAACTAAAAAAAAGGCATTTGGTGTTTTTTCTTATTTTTAATTTCCATAGACTGGAACACATATTCTTGATAAACCAGAATTGAGAGGGTATACTGGCATTTGCTATACCTATGATAATACTTATGAGTGAACTTTCTTAGTTAAGAACTGACTCATTATCCAATGTCAAAATATTACTGTTTTGTAAGTAAAAACATTTAGATCATTTGATGGCCTTTTCCCTTCTCTCCCACTAATTACTATTCTTTATAACACTATAACATTTGTTCATTGCCCCGCTCTTTATTCTTTCGTGATTTAAGTAACCACTAAGTGGGGCGGGTGCGGGGGGGTAGTTTTAAAATCTCCTATATCTAGAACTGGCTTTTAATAACTCTTTCGAAAATCAAAGTGATTTTTCTCTAGTCTTGTTAGAAATAACCTATCACTAGTGATCAGGCTTTCCTCCCACATTTCCGTGCTAGGGGACTTAAGAAGCCCGGGGATGCTGCTGTAACAGAGGTGCGAGTGGGTGCTAGGATATCACCCGCTTGACACTCGGGCACTGTTGCTATGAATGATTCACTCGCGCTGGCACCCGTGTTGCAAGGAAATCGCCGCCGCTTCCTTCTCCAAGCTCCTTTCGGCATGTCTCCTGTGCTTTGGCCTTTAAGGAGAATCGAGAACAGGTGGGCACAGAGGAGCTCGCTGAACTCTCCTCCCCCTGCTTCTTCCCTAATTTAGCAGTACTTCCGGCCGCGTGACATCATCCCCCGCACCCCGGTGACGTGAGCGGCGGGTGACGTGTGTGCGGAGAAGAGCGCGCTGACGTTGCTATTTAAAGGTCCTCCTGCGGGGAGGATGGAGACACAGCGCAAGCACCTGGTGTGGGGTGCGGAGGAGGAGGTTGTGGCGGCCAGGAGTGGGGCCAGGAGCCAGCGGAGGAGCTGAGCGCACGGGCCGCCCGCCACCGGCCACTAGGGGAGGGGGGCGGAAAGGAGGGAAGGACGGACCGTGGGACTTGAGGGCCGGACTAGCTCCCACGCGGACCAGCTCGGGACCACCATCCTCCCCGCAGTCTCCTCCTGCTGCAAGCAGGGCCCTGGGGACGTGTCAGCGCCTCTGTCCCAGGTTCCTGGCTGCGGTTCCGCGGCAGCGGCTGCCTCCTGCCTCCTCCCGTGAGCAGGAGGAGGGACCGCTCTTGCCCCCCGTTCTCCCCGCCCCGTCTCCACCCTCCTCTCCGCAGCCAGCTCTGCCACCGTGCAGGGCTCGAGCGGGCAGCGCTGACCCGGGAAGGGGCGCCCTCCGCTCGGAGACGGTCCGGTGCAGGCAGAGGCAGCGCCGGGCTTCAGGGCCGCCCGGGTCGCCGCTGCGCTGCCGAGCGGGAGCTGGAGGCCGAAGGAGGCAGGCGGTGATGGAAGTGTGAGGAGGCGGCGGGCCCGGGGACTGTAAGGCGGCGCGAGGCGGCGGCGCGGAGCGTTAGGGGCTTGGAGCAGGGGTGGGGGCGCTGGAGCAGCGGCTCTCCCGCGGCTTCGAGCCCCACTCTCCTGCCCCCAACACGGAATTAGCCTCCTCCCTCGACTCGGGCAGGCTCCCATCGACACTTCAGCTCCGTCCTCCACCTCTCTGCCTGCCC
Source organism: Carollia perspicillata (assembly GCA_004027735.1). Taxonomy (NCBI): domain Eukaryota; kingdom Metazoa; phylum Chordata; class Mammalia; order Chiroptera; family Phyllostomidae; genus Carollia; species Carollia perspicillata. The sequence continues at coordinate 14,246 of PVKM010024304.1, forward strand.
AGGAGCTGGGGGCAGGGTGCCGGGGGCAGCGTGGGGCTTGGCTCTCTGATTCATTCAGTCTCCACCGACGGGAGCCTCGGACCTGCTGTGCTCCGGAGAGGAGGGAAGAGTGGGCAGCTGTGAATGAAGGGCCGGGTGGAATCCGGGCTCCATTGTGCACGGCAGCGGGAGGCGGGAAGGGGCTGAAGGAGGTGGGATCGGCCCCCTCCCCCTGCTCTCCGGCGTGCGCTGCGCCCCTAGCCTGCTGCCAGCCTGGAAATGGCTCCATTTATTCTCCTCCGGGGAATGAATCGATTCTGCCCAGCCTTCTCTTCCTCCTCCCCACCTCTTCTCTGCTCCGAGTCTTAGGAGGCGAAAACATTCAAAAGACAGATTCCAATGTGGAGTGCTCTGCACGTCGAGAGCTGCCGGGTTTGCACTTTGAGGAGATTTTTTTTCTATATAGCTTTTTCTAATGTGAATGCAGGGAAGCGGTGACATTACTGCTTTAGGATTTTTATTTTCTCGTAGGGCTCTCTATAAAGTGCACGTCGCATTGGGTTGCACGCTCCACCCCCAGGACCTGGTGTGGTAGAGAAATTTGAACCTGCAGCCTTAGTAGCACCGAAAAGACCGAGTTACCTGGCTCTCTGTGAGCAGAGAAGAGCGAAATGACCATCGAACTCATTTTCTATAGGACTCGGTGAAGCTGGATTCTGCGTTTTCCGACACGTAGACTCATTTTGTGGAATAGAGTTAACCGCTGTCTCCTCCGCGCAGCATTTTAACTCTAATAATCAAATGCCACTTCTGTTCGAACGTTTTGGTTTTTACAAGAGAGAGATCATTTTACATAAGGGAACTAATTGAATTGTCAGCATTACTGAAATACCTCCAGAAAAGGACCTCGGGGGGTGGAAAAGCAACTGCGAAATAGCAAACGGAGAAATTCCTCTGGAAGTTATTCCGTAGCATAACAGCAGAAACTTCAAAGCAAGTTTTCATTGGGCAAAATGGGGTAAGGATTTTTGGTGCTTAACACAGCTTTGACCGTGTGTGTGTGTGTGTGTGTGTGTGTGTGTGTGTGTGTGTATTACTGAGTGGTGGTGGTGATTCTCCGTGTTTTATGTGTTCACACAAATTTGCCACCTTGCTAAGCGGTCCGTACTTTAAAAAGTATAGGTATGTTAACCTTTTAACAAGTGTTTCGTTTGTTTGCTTTTTTGTGGTGTGACACCCGGAGGTCATAATAAACATACATTAATGCTATTTAAGAAGACAACACACTCTGCACTTGTCAAACTGCCGCATCAGTTTGTAATCGGGTTCGTGTTTTCTTAGGTTTTGTTGGCGGTGGCTTCCAGAGAAGTACAGTACTGTATTCTCTCAGTACTTTGAGAATGATCAGTTGCACAAAGAAACAGTTGTAAAGTAATGAGTGATTAGACTACAGTCCTTGAAAATGATCCAATGTAAATTGTTCCCCTCACTGTGCCCTCTGCTTTGCCCTTGAATATCCAAAGCTAACATGTGCAGAGTTGACTTATCGGGGCATGAAAATGACAATCATAAAGTCTTACTGATGTCTCCACAGTACTGGTGCACTTGATAAGAAGTCAGAACTTGACTAGGAAACAGCTTTTTATTGAAGGAACTTGTTCATTTTCTCTGTTGTTTGCTCAGCTCTTCCCAGTTTGTGTTAACAATGTCAGATCTTCACCTTCTTTCAGATCCAAAGTCAACTAAGAGTGCATTTTCAACCTTTTATTAACTCTTGACTTGGTAAATTGATAAAATGCTCGTGATTTCCTAATTTAAGCCAGAAACCCATAATATGTTAATGGAGTAATCATGTAATCATTTCATTGACAGATTGTTGATGCTCTTTGTCAAAGAGAAACTTCTAGAACTTTCTCCCTTTTTCTTTGTGGTGGTTGAACAAACACCTTCAATGTAGTTAGGAGACAACGATAAAAAGGGTATACTTTGAAATCCATTATGACAGCTTAGGGGTGTGCACACCTAAAATTACTTTCTTGAAACTTTTGGAGGAAAGTTCTTAGATACTACCCTTTATTTTGTAGAATTTGAAGTTTATTAACTTGAACAAGTTTGAAAATGTAGAACATGTTGTAGGAGTCCTTCATCAGGAATTAATGAGAAAGTGATCATTTTAAAATTTAAATGACAGTTGATGAGAACATTTCTAACTTGCATGATTTGGGGTACTGCTAAGAGCAATTAAAACATCTCAATGTGCTTTGTGATCTACAGCAAATTATTTAATCTGTATGGACTCTATTTTCTTATCTGTAAAATGAAGGACTTAGATGAGTCAAAAAAATTTCCAGACTGTAAAAGTGAATTATTTCTTTTTCTTCTCTTTCTATTTTGATTACTAGTTTCTTGAAGTAAATTTTTCAAATGGAGAGATTGTTTCCACTAAGCAGTCTTTAAGCATGTAAGCTGAAAAATAATGGCATTTGAAAAATATTTTGGATGAATTGCACCAACTTTAATAAGAGAAAATACTGAAAAATACTATTCAAAACCTTTGGAACATGGCTTCTCTTGAGAATCTACAGCTCTTCTGTTTAAAACACGAGGAAAAAAAATCAAGTGGCAGTTTTTCATGTTGAAGGCTGAATTCTCTGTAGATTGTGGAGAGGTGGCATCATGGAGGAAAATTGTTTTTCCACAACCTTAAATCTGCATGAACACTCATCGTTTTACCAAGGGAAGCTTGGGATGAATTTAAATCTAAGGGGACTGGTATTTAATAGCTGAAAAGAAGCCCCCACACATAGCTCACATTTTAGGTACTTCAGTGTAATTAAATTTGTTTACAAACTAATTTATTTGTCCTTTTCTTAGGAAGTCTTCAAGGTAGAGTAGAAGGGAAAAGGAGTGTTTATGGCATTATTTTCTGAACATCTGTATTTGGGAGTGTGCCTCTTTCTCATTGATAGACTTGTTGATGTGGAGTTGTCAAGAGAGGATGGGTAGGTGGAATTAGAAGAGCATACAGGGAAGGCATAGCCCCAAGTGTGGAGATTCCTACACTTGGTAGGTGTTTATACCTAGTAAGTATGGAATAAGCATAGCCCTTCGCACCTATTTAAGACAAAAGGAAACAGAGTTTTAAATGGTCTTTAAAGTTGTACTCAGGCGATCATGAATTAACCTCCTCTAACAAGTATCTAAAATTTAGTATTGTGGGTCAAGAGTTTCACATTTTATGAATATATTTTTGACCAACATTAGGTTATTATAATTTATCTTTGCCTTAATTATGGATAAAATTGCAAGTCTAGAGGCAAAGTTTAAGCAAAATGAATCATTTTTAAAGAAAATGAGTGATTAATTCAGGCAGAAATAAACTTGGCTCCTGTAATAGTAGTTTATCAACTATGGTGGAAACGGAAAAGAACAGCTGAAACTGACAGTTGGCCGAGTCTGTCAAAGTGTCTTGGATGCTGCCTGCACTGTTTTAATTAAGTGAAGGCAGTGGAAGTATTGGCTTGTGAAATAGGTGTATCAGACCCCCAGGAATTAGAGCAATTCATGTAGGTAAGATAAAGTCTATGAAAAGCTTTGAAGCCTGGGTGAGGAGCCCCTGTTAGGTATGACCCCCAATCTTCCAAGTAGTATCTCATAATGAGAGCAGTGAGTCAGTAGCTATTTCAGAGCTATTAGAGTAGGGAACAGAAACCAAGTAACTTCAGTGAGTTATTTCATGCTGTCTTTTGTTTTGCTTAGCTCATATATTGGTTTTTTAGTGTGATCAATGAAGGAATAGAAAATCCTCCCTCCCACTTCCCTAAAGAGTTAATGTGACTCTTTGCTAATGAGGGCTGTTAATGCTGTTTCCGATTTATCTCACCTGTCTGTGGGAACCTTTGGAAACCCTCTCTTCTGCCTTTCCCTGGATAACTTCCTGAAGCATGGAAGTGGGTGCTGCTGCATTGCAACCTGAACTGAGTCCCTTTGCTGAGAGAGAAAGCTGACACCTCCTCTTTCTGCCTTAGGCTACTGGGTGCTGCTCTCTGGGAGCTACTGTAGCAAAAATGAGGAAATCTTGATCCAGCACTGCACTGTGAACAGGCGTAGTTGCAAAGACAATCTTTTTTTTCCAAAAAAATTTTAGTTATTGATTTGAGAGAGCAAAGTAGAGGGGGAGAGAAACATCAATTTGTTGTTCCACTTATTTATGCATTCATCAGTACTTGATCCTTGTATGTGCCTTCACTGGGAATCGAACCTGAAACCTTAGCACATCAGGACAACGCTCCAACCAACTGAGCTGCCTGGGCAGGGCTACAAAGGCAATCATTTCTAACATTACAGAAGTAAGATGCAAATCCTTAATTTTTTATTTGTTCATTTTACCTATTTTGAACCCCTATCATATGGTATGTACAGTAGCTCAGTGGTGCTGATACAGAGACAGGAATACAGTAAAACGTATTCCCTCCTTCAGGGAGTTTATAGTTTAGAAGTTGAGAAGATAGTCGAGCCTAAAATTAAAAAGTACAGTGAAATGTCTAAGGAGCTATAATGTAGGTTGTAAATTTGCATAGAGGTACAAAGGGTGTGTCTTTAGCTGCTGAGGGAAGGCTAAAAAAGTTTTTGTGGAGAAGTTTATGTATTAAATAATGAAGGATGAATACAGGTGGCCTTGTAGACAAATGAGAGGGCATTTAAGGCAGAGGTAATGGTATGGTATGCTGAGACATGGAACTACAAAAGTTTGGCATGATGAACTTGGCTTTTTAGGGAGTATCAAAGGATGGGCCTAGAGCCTTATGCAGGGGCTGGGTTGGAGGGCCTCGTAGACCAAACAAAAGCAGGTGTATTTCAACCTCTTTTGGCAATGGTCCATTATAGTAAGACAATTTTACCTCAAAATCTAGTGCACACATATGTAAATGATAAAATGTCAGGAAATAATACACTTTGCTGCATTCTTGTTTTTCTATTTTTAGAATAGAAAATGATGACAGTAACAACTGGTAATTTGAAAAACACTGCTCTTGACTGTGGGAACCAGTAGAGGGTTTTAAGCATAGTAGTCCCATGTAGGGTCAGGGAAAAAAGGTGAGAAAACAGTTTTTAAAATCGTTTAAAATTTGGTTTTGTATGTTGTGTTCTGTGGAAGCACCAAGCCAGAGTAGTGAACCCTTTCTGGGTAGGGGAAGTGGATAGCTGAGCAGGCCCTGGAAAATTCCACGGTAGAGGGAGGAAAGGATGGTGCTGAGTTGTGTGTGGTTGTCTGAGCAGGACTTTTTCAGGATTAGGGCATTTCATGTGCAGAGGTAAAAACGTAGGAAATGGCATGGCGTATTCCTAGCAGAGCTGCTCACTCAGGCCATGAAACAGTGAATTTGGGACTGTAGAGGAAGTCCTTTAAAAGGGACTGTCTAGCTCCCATGCTAACTACATGGAAAGTAAGAGTGAGAACACTTTGAAAATTCTACCAAGAAAGTAATTAAGGGGTACTTGGAGTTGCCAGTAAGATTTGCCTTGTAAGTTGAAAAGTTTTTTGTCCTGTGACTCACAAAGTATTATAATTTTATGTCTATCAGCATGTATTACGAGGATATCAACCATAAGAAGAATAGAAAGAGAGTTTGCACATTTTGAGAAGAGGTCCCTCCTCCCCCTATTTTATTGAAATATTATTGACACATAACATTCTTAAGTGTTATGATTTAACACATATTATTTGTCAAATGATGACCACAGTAAGTCTAGTTAACATTCATCACTTTATATAGTTACAGATATTTTTTCTTGTGATGAGGACTTTATGAGAATAGGTTTATTTTTGAATATGTTAATGTAATAATTGAGCCCACCCCACTCTTACTGAAATTTTGAAATAACTTTGTTTGTTTGTTTTTAGGGTTTTTTTGAGATAACGTAGTATACATGGACAAGAACACTCTTGCTCTTTCCAAATGTCCTTTTTTCCTCAATCTGTAACCTATTGTATCTATACTCTATTGTTCCATATAGTGAGGACTTTTAACTGGTTCCTTTTTGCTTTTATTTCCTTTTGTTCTTATGAGTCCACCCTCTTTTCTCTTGTCCTAGTGATGTGGACAGGGATAATAGCAATGGACTCTTGCCATTTCTTCCCTGGCTACAATGCATTTACCCATTTAAATGTAGTGGAAAAAAAAATTTTTTTTTTAACTTTTTTATTGATTATGCCATTACAGTTCTCCCATTGCCCCCTTCATTCCCCTCCACCCTGCCAACCCCCTCCCACCCACTCTCCCCCTCTTTAGTTCTTGTCCATGTATCATAAGTTCTTTAGCTTCTACATTTCCCACACTACTCTTGCCCTCTCCCTGTCTATTTTCTCCCCACCGTCTATG